>PVKY010014856.1:0-10407 GCA_004027775.1 Bradypus variegatus | reverse complement strand
CTTCATCCAAGGAAATACATCACAACAGATTAAATTTAGAGGCAGACCATAGAATCTGAATGTCTTCTATTAAGACAGACATTGAAGAGATTTACAAAGATGTTAAAAAAGTCACTCTTCTCACTATTTTTAAGAAATTATATATTTTATAAAAAGTGTGTTATTTATGCTAATAAATATTTTGTTGTTATTTTAAATCAATTAACAACTAAATAATTTAAATTTCTAATATGGTAAGTATCAGTATATATAGCCCACATCAATAAAAGCTCTATGAAGTCTGGAAATTTTTTTAAGCATGTAAAGGGGTCTTGAGACCAAAAATGTTTAAGAACTTCTGCCTTAATTCACATCAATGTGCTCAATCTACCAATATAAAATTCAGCAATATAACATGCTTCCTGAGGCAAGGGCCAAGGCATTTACTAATCTGAGAAAAACTATCGAATGTCCTTTGTCTTCAGAAAAAAGTTACTAACAGTCTTGCTCATATAGCTTGAAATAAATTATGCTTCTAAACTAGTAAACTCAGTATGCTTTATTCTGTAAAGCAATGATTTCCATCAAGACAGCAGTCATGATTTTCATCTATGTAATATTTCTCATAAAAATATTCAATTAGCTCATCCATTTTATGTCCAGTGTGTTAATTTTATGTTAAAAGAAATCCAATAGTGCTCAATTACATTTGAATCCAAATTAAATTAGCATTACATGAATTTAATGGGTATCTTAATTTGACTGTGCTGTTAAGAGGATTTTATACAAATTAAACTCCACCTATGCATGGTTCAACCTGCTTTGTATTAAACACAGAATGAAAATTCTTTAAAATGTAGGGAGCATAAGAATATTTTATATGGCAAAAAGAGAAGAAAAATGATGATGAAATTAAACTAGCACAATTTAAGCAAGGGTTCATTTCAGCCAAAAATTACTTACTGTTTCTATACCCTTTCTAGTAGTACTAGAACTTTCCATTCCCCTAAAATATTAGAAGCTGTATTTTGAAAAATCAAACAATGTCAGCACAATGCTCTGAGATTCTTTTAACCTGCTCAAAATCATGAATTACCAAACCAAGGCTTCTTTGTTTTTTCCCCCGAATGATTCAAATTTGCCAATTCTGAGTAAACTTTTAATTTTATTAAATAGAACTGACATACAATCAAATCACAACATATTTCAGTGATAACAACAAAATTTTCCTGTGCTTTTCTCTATGAGTGATTTTATCATAGTTTTCTTAGTTTTCACAATGGGTAGCAGTCACTGAGTAATTACCATATGTATAGCAATTTGCTAGTCACTTTTTGCAAATTATCTCCAATCCTAGCTGCACTTCTGTCAAGTAGGCACTTTTATCCTGAATTTGCAATTGGGGAAAATGAAGCTCAGAGACGTTAACGGAATTGCTTAAAGTCACACAGATGGTGACAGAATCTGTTGATTTCAAAGTCTGATTCTTTCCACATGCCACTCCATGAGGGTCTTTGTGAGGTAGCACAGTGTTAAACTTCTGCAGCCACTGTGCCTGGGTTCAAATCACGACTCCACTACTCTGTGGCCATGTGTATTTAGGCAAGGAAATCCTCTGCCTCAACCAAGTTATCACTGAGTAATAGGGAAGGACAAATAAACTAGAGAAAATATTCCCGGGCTAGGGAATGGAGTGGAAAAGATGGGACTAGGGGTCAGACCTCTCCGAACATAATCTTTTTATGTTGTTTTAACTTTTGAACTATAAAAAGGTTTTGCATATTTGAAAAACAAAATAATAAAAAGAAAAAAAATAGCAGACCCTAAACTTTAACAGAGGTAGAAACAAATGAACTTAATGGATAATAAATCACTCAGATCAAAGAATTGTTCCAATTAACTTATATATATATAAATATATATATATATTCAGAATCAACACTATTTTAAAGTTTATTAAAGTAAAAGATTATTTTTTGACACAAAACTTTATATTTAAACTTTTAAAACCCTCACAACTTAAAAATAAGTTGTAATTATATAGTCCCTTCCCTGAAAAACTAAATCATTAAAACTCTTCAAGTTCAGCTAATTAATAAATCACAAGTTGAACATATTCAATTTAAGAAAAATGAAATGGGGGTTTAGGGAGAGTATAATGGTTTGGGGAAGGTGGCTTGTCCTTTATACTATGTATACTACTGCATTAAGTTTTATATCAAGCATGACTTTTTTATTTCTTGAAACTATCTTCTAAAGTATAATACAGAAAATGCTACTTTAAATATGGAATGAATCATAAATCCATTTGATGATAAAGGAAGAAAATCAGGATGTGTAATGAGAAACAACTACATCAAATTCTGCCATGCAGTAAAATTAATCTGAAAAAAAAGTACACTTCCAATAATAGTTTTTCCAAGCCTATGGGAGAAAGATATCATAAAACTGCAATCAATAGGAACAGTTCAACCTCTTTTTTGCAGAAGTTTCAAAAGCTGTGATGGCATAATTGTTCCTTTCTATAAACCGTATGCAATCTTGAATACTACATCGATACATCATGGACTTTCTTGCAATAAAATATTTTTGTTTTAGTTTGTCACAAATCAGAAACAAAATCACCTTTACCAAGACCATGTTCTGACCTGGATTTTAGGAATCAAGGTTTGCCCAAGAAAGTCAGAACTTCTGTAAACGGTAAAGCTTCAAAGATCTAGAAGCCCTCTGTATAGCCTCACTACTTTGACAACCAGGTTATTTTGTTTTAAACGCACAGACCTACACTATGCCCCATAAATGTCAACTTTTAATAGGACTCAGACCTAATTCACTGATTGCGTCTACCTAATTGGTCACTTGCTTGATCCATGTTTTCATCTTGGTTTCAACCAAGTCTTATTTCACTGTTGTTTTATTATGTTTCCATCAGTTTGAAAGCGATCATAAAGAAGGTAATGCTCCCAGTCCTCTTTGGAAGTCTCCATTACAGAGTAAAAAGCAACAACAGACTCATCACTGACTCCATTCCCCAGACCTCCCCAGTTCATATTCAAATCCTTTGGCAAAGAATGCCTTTTGATGACTGGTCTGGCCTGGGAAGGTGACAATGGGCCTGTCCACTGAATACACCTCTGACAGTCTTGATGACCAATGCAAGCAAGACCTAAAGGACAATAGGCATTAACGCAACAGGCATAAAGGTTCTTCTTATCTCTAAGCAGGCCTACTGAGGTCATCGAGTCTCACCCTCGACACGCACATTAGATCACTAAGGGCCTCAAGGGAGTTCCCATGAGAATGAACCCAATTCTCACTTGCCTGGTCACCAACCGGACTCGCCAAACAATTATAAATGTAAAAGAATTCTTAAGACACAAAAGCATCCCCTTTAACTCAGAAATGAGTAAGAAAACATGTACAATATATAAATGAAAAGCAATAAATTCTAATCAATGTTATAGAAGGATTTTGTTAAGTGCAACACCAATAAGCTCAAACTAACTTTATTAGAAACTTAATATTTAGGGCGAGCTAGCTGACAGTCCAAAAATTTTTCATTTAAGTGCTTACTTACATCCTATTTAAACATCTCTAGAGCAAGTATGTTCACTATAATGGACAAAAAGCAGACACTATATCTGGACCTAACTCTAAATATGAAAATGGGTACAAAGTCACACTCTTAACCCTTTTTCCAAGGAACTATGTTTAAACCGCTTTACCATGTAGAGCTATGGCTTCCTGGAAGGGTTGCACATCAGCCTCTACAGATGAGCTAGTTTCTGTTTAAATAGCTCAGTTGGGGTACACTACAGTCAGTCTTGGGGGAGCTCTAGAATTTCGAGGTGGAGGAATTTTTCCACACAGGAAGCTTATCACATCTTCTCTACCAACAGTTCTGCATTTTTTTAACCCAGGCCGACACATCCTTATTGCACCACTGACGGCCAATCTGAATTCCAATAGCAAAACTTCACTGATGAGTGTACACGCTTTCTTTGCGGAGACTGGTGACGGTGGTGGCTGCATTTTGGAAGGGGACTGTGGCTCCCCAGGGGTTGGAACCCCCCTCCCAGGGCAAAGGGTGGAGCCCTGAGCACGCAGCGTGACCAGAGCACACACATTGAAGGTCTTGGAGCCTAGTCATCATTGGTTTCAGCTTTCTGAAGAATCGGCTGAGGTATCTTTGTAACCCATGTCTGGTGAGGCGCTGCTGAGCTATGTAAGGCCTCCTCTTCCTCTTGTTTGCACAGATCGCTGACTTCTATTTCGGCGGCCTCGCCACCGTTACCACCCATCCTCCTCAGGCTGGACCCCTGGCAGGGCCTCCCGCACCCAGAGGGCCTGCGAACTCCACCCGGCGGCTCCACGCTGCCCAGGGACGACCCCCGCCCCAGGTCCCGCCAGACGGCGCCAAGACAGGGTGACCACCGCCGCTCATCTCGCCTGCCAGAACCCTCCTAAGGCCCCAGCATGGCGCCAGGCCTCCGCGCAGCCTGGCCTGCACCGCCAAGCCCATTCCCAAGACGCTCAAAAAACTTTTGAAAGCAGTATTACTCTTGTATTTTTTAGTGGAATGTCTTTTTAAACAGATCTGCAAAATATATCTGCAAGGAAATAGTTATATCTAAATTTTCACTCAGTAAATTTGATAGTTGTTAAACTGGTGGTGTAATTGGGTCCTATTAGATAGATGGATGAGTACATAGAGAGACAGTAAATTGTAACCCATTGCTATAAATTAAAAATCACAAAAAAAGTTAAGAACCAGGATCTTCAGTGTAATAGAAAGAAAAGCAAATATGAAATAAAAGTAAAGAAAAATGAAATCCATAATATTAAATTTCTAATGGAAATATCAATGCAAACTTCTTTTTCAGTTACATCTTCTGGCTCTGTCCACCGGCAAGGCCCAGAAACAGTGATGTTCCAGTAACAATAAACACACATGGCACCAAGATTTTGTTCTCTAAATACTATTTTCCATAGAAAATAACCAGGGTTCTTTGGTGAAATGGCTGACTCCAGATATAGGGTTTAGAAAGTACTGGGGGATTCTTGCACAAGGACTTGCTCATTTATCTACTGGAGCCATTTCAAAAATGGATAAAGGACCCAGCTAGAAGTGGCATCTATTGTCAAATTTGGGATAAATTTAACAGCAAAATAATCATGACTATATGTAATTTTAACCCATTAATAGAAATTAAAACCCATGAGTCCATAGTAATAAACAAAAGGAAAAAAAAGAAACAGAAAGAATAACAAAAACAACAAAAAGAAGCACCCTTTTTTTTTACAGAAAATTCCAACTAATAAATACAGAAAGAAAAATATATAAAATTAGCAGTTTGCAAACCCTTAATATTATAATTGATTAAGAAAAGAATCACTAATGAACGCTAAAACCATTAACTGATTAGTGGTTGGAGAACAGAGTATTATACTCACACAGATTTCTTAGTAATTACAAAGTGAAAAGTCACCATATTAGCCAAATGATTAAATTTAGAATTTCCAAGAGAGGACAATCCTCTGTCTTTCTTAACCTGACCACATTTGGTCCTTGGAAAACATAAACTTTGTCCTGATAAACTGTGGACACTCCAGCTCTTTTCCTTGCTGCAAATCTTTGTTCTGCACCAGCGCAACTAGCCAGCCAAAATCTCAAGCTCTTCCTTCTCTTCAGCACCCAGTAGACAATCGTGCGCCAGCACTCAGCATTCTGGGGCACAAATAGGCCTACGGAAGACCCTTTCTTTAGACTTGGAATTAGGAGAAAGCTCATCTCATTCCTCCTCCACAGTGGAGAGAGACAGGGAAGTGGGAGATGCACACAATATTCTGATAAATCTTTCTACAGCAAAAACTCTGGGCCTCTCCATTCTCTTTCGCAGGACCAAGGTGGGTGATAAGCTAGGGGGTTTAAAATTGGTGCTTGGACATATGACTGGCAAGCCTCACTTTGGTGGCCTGTCACCACATGCCTCATGCTGGAAAGCAGTTTTGGATGGCAATATTCTTACAGGGTTTAAACCCAAACTGAGACAGGAAGACTCCTAACAATACCTTTTTTATAGTAATATCTCCATCCTCTCCTTTAACTTTTTCTTTGTTTAAAGCAATTTTGTTGAGATATATTCACACACTATATAATCATCCAAAGTATACAATCAGTGGCTCACAGGGTCATCATATAGTTGTGCATTCAATGCCACAATCAATTTTAGAACATTTCATTACTCCAAAAAAAAGGAAAAAATAAAAATAAAAGAGAACACCCAAAGCTTCCCATACCCCTTATCCCATCTCCCCGTTATTTATTATTTATGTATTTTTAAATCTTTATTTTATTACTCATCTGTCCATATACTGGATAAAGGGAGTGACAGTCACAAGGTTTTCACAATCACATGGTCATACGATAAAAGCTATATAGTCTAACAATCATCATCAAGAATCAAGGCTACGGGATTACAGTTCAAAAAATATGGAACACTTCACACATTTGCATGTCATCCTTGCACAGGGACCATCCTAATCTTCTCTGTATCATTTCAAATTTAGTATATGTGCTCCCAAAGCAAGTACCTCTCATTTAATTTTAAACGATCATTTCACAAACTGACCTTCCCAAGTCAGACCGTGCTTGCCCTGCAACTTTAGAATTATTGTAAGTTTAATTAGTTTTAGCCTGAATGAGAGAGTATGAAAAACAAAATAAAACAAAACAGACAAATAAGGAAAAAAACCACCCAATTCATACAGAGAGAAAACAGATTAGAGTTTACCAAGAGCAGTGGGGGAGGGGGAGAGGGCAGAATGAGAACTCACGGTTTCTTCTGAGGAAAGGAAAATTTTTTAGACCTAGATAGTGGTGACAGTTGCACAACATTTTGAATGTACTAAATGCCCCTGAATTGTACACTGTAAAATGGTTAAATTTTTAAAATTTAAGTAATCTTATTTTCCCACAGAAAATGTAAAAACTCTAAATCAGTAGCTCCAATTGTTTTTCTGAGGCTTTCAAAAAGCCTGCAATAAATGCTTCAGCGGTTGCCAGTAAGTTTTGTGATAGCACACTCTATTATTTTAGCCAAATTAGAATAATTTTTATTTTTTAAAAATTTAATAAAATATTTTTAAATTTTAGAACCCAATTATAAATTATAGAGACTCAAAGGAGGGGGGAAAAATCTCAGGGAGAACTATTGCTTGTTTATTTAAAATTCCAAATTTTATTATTATGCATATATTTATGTTCATATTTATATGTGTGTATATAGATATATATGATTTGTAGCATTTTTTCACATAGTGTATATCAAACATCTATTTAACATCTGTTTAATTAGCTAAGGACACAACCATGTCATCATTTTTCATGACTATATAATAGTCTTTTGAAAGGATATCCCAAAATGCATTTATTGATGGCCACTTAGGTTTTATTCAGATTTTGAATATTATAAAAATATTATAATGTACACCCTTGTCTAAACACCTTTGTATACTTAACTGTTTCTTTACATTAATTCCTGGAAATGCTGGTTCAACAGGTATGCACATTTTAAGAACTTCTGTCCTTTTTGTCCAACCTTCTTTTCAGAAGGCCATATCAATTGATACCACCCTACAGCATTAAAGCCTCATTGCCTCACCGCTGCCCATCATTATTCTTTTATCTTTGCCAAGTTAATAAGTTCTGCTTCTCCACAATACTATGTGCTATTGTTTCAAATTATATTTATTTTATTATTAATAGAGTTGAACTATTTTCAAGTGTTATTACCCATTTTTATTTCCCTATGAATTTCCAATTCATGACCCAAGAACATTTTCTTATTGAGTAGTAAGAGTACTTTGTATCTTAAGGAACTTTGTTAGAGCTATTTTCTAAAAAATACAATAAACATCTTTTCAAATATGTTATCACTTTGATTTTGAATGATCTAAAAGCTTTTCTGTGCTTGGTCAGGCTCTATCGACAATGTGTTAGGCAATTCAGTCGAGGCAGAGAGAGCCAACAATTGATCTAACCTAGAGGCAAGGAGGAATCGAGGAATTTTTAGGAAAAAAAAAGATAACTTTAGCAATCTACTACTCAACAGCTTTTATTTTATAAATGAGGATATAAGGATTCAGGATTGTTGGGTTCTCAGATTACGTAGTTTGCCGATGGGAGAGCTGGGACTTGAACCAGGACTTGTAATACTTGTGGAAGTAAATCTTCTTTCCACTAGCCAGTTTTTCCAAGCTTGGACTGTACATGCTAAACACCTGAGAAGCTGTTTAAAATAACCCAAAGGAGGAGCAACACATGGCTACCATCTGTCCATATACCTGGATGGTTAGCCAAAGGCAGCCCTTTACCCATCTCCCAGCGCAGTTCAACAGCACTACTCTCCTCTGCCTGACCTTTCCCCTGCAGCAGATGGCTGACAAGGCCATCACAGATTATTTTGAGGAAGGGGAACTTCAGTTGGATTGGGGAGTTGAAGATGAGAGTTGGGCTGTCAGTAAGAATGTGGAAGTCATTAAAAGCCAGGTTAATGGTTAAGGTTGGCAAAAGACTTCATGAATGAACAATCCCAGCTAATTATCTAGGCTGACTTGTTCATTCTCACTTGGTCTCCTATTTCCTAATGAAGCTGGTAAAAATTTTAAGTGAAATAATATTCCAGCAATAAATGATGGGGCAATTAGACATGTGTCATGCCCCAAGTGACTAGGGTCTTACACATTTAAATCTCAGCAGGGGATTGTCTTTGGTGAAAATCACTTCCTGCATAATATGAATGTCTAGTTCAAAAGAAAGCTTCTATTTTTCTGGTTTATAAGGAAATTAACCCAGCAGGAATTAAATTCCTGAAGCATAAAACTTCCAAAAACCTTGATGTGAATATTTAGAAAAATCAGCCTCGCCACATCTCAAATCTCAGTTAATTATTTAATATAGTTCAAGAGCCATAATAAGAAAATCTACATCACCTATCACAGGCTAGCATCTTAATTCCCCCAACCCCCAACAGTACTTCTCTGAGTTTCAATGACAGCACATGACTAACAAGTTTCAAAAGTGAGTCCCACCCACCTAAGTCTTCAAAAGGCCGCTGCACTAGTTATCTGCAAAACTCAAGCTGCAACCAGTATATCCACATCTCTAGGGAACCACAGAAAATGCCCCATTCAATGCAACCCTGAAACTATATAGAAATTAACTCTCTGAAGTCATCATGTCCACATCTTTGTGCAGGGATCCCCCATCACAGCTCTGTCAGTGGTTCCCCATGCCATCCCCGCCATATCAGTCCTGCACTGTAACAGCCAAATATTTGCACAAATGCTGAGTTCTTACATTAGGACACCACCTGGGTGACGGTGATGGATCAGTGTCTAATCTCTATTAGATCCTGAAACACTCCAACCTTTGTACCCAGTGTCATTTGGTGTCTCCCAGGCGCAATCCAATTAGCCCCACTGACCCATATTTTCTTCTGACTATGCTCTTATTTCCATCCCCAACAAACCCCAGGTTTTGCCCTCAATTCTCTTTTTCTATTATTGTACAATTGTTGTGTAAGGTCACAGAGCTTCCTTGGGGCTCTGCTATGGCTTATTTTAGCAGCATGTTTGGCAGGTTTAGTTTAATCCTAGAGGACATCTAGATCTTCAAGAAAATTAGTCTTCTCTGGCTTGAGCTGCTTTAGCAAGGCAGCACACAGTATGATCTTCCAGAGGAGAGAATTATTAAAACGGCATTTTCCATAGAGCAGGGAACAATTACATGGGAAATGTTTCTTGAGAAGAGACTGATCTAGCCTTGGAGGACAACTTCAGGGCAAATGTTTTAGACATTACTGGATTTCAGCTATTCTCTGGGCAGCTGGTTCAAAACAATATTTAATGTTTTTGTTTTCTCTGCATCCTAATTGGCAAATAATTAATATAATTGGTGAATAAGACCTGCTACAGTATTATGCGTGCAGATAACCAAAAACACTACTGGCTACTGCTGCCACAGCTGAAAACAATGCTTAGATTATTTTTAAAAGCATCATATGCTCATTGAGAAATTATTTTAACAGCAAAAATTTGGAACCTGCCTAAATGTTCTACAACGGTGCAACAGCTAATTAAATTAAGGTTCATACACTAGATGGAATAGTGTGCAGCCAATAGAATGATAATAGGAAGAATATGTAGCAACATGGAAAATATGTATGACAGAATGGCAAATAAAAGTGTAGAATGGCAATTAATAGGCAATCTTGATGTCATCAAACTTCAAAAAGGTAGAAGAAAATTACGGCTATTTTTCTTAAATTTACAAACTTTTCCTGATATTACTTGAGACTCAGTGTACTTTTTCTTTACACAAGAGAGGTCTGAGCACTTTCTGGAAAGTTTTTATGTTGCTTCCCT
>PVKY010014855.1:0-10412 GCA_004027775.1 Bradypus variegatus | reverse complement strand
TCACCTGGGCAGCTCGAAGGATGGAGATGCAATCTCAAAGATGAGGAGACTGACGTAGGGAGGGACGGGAGTGGTCAGTACAACAGGAGTTAAGAAATCAATTCAAAATGTGTTTAACCAGAGAAATCATCCCATAAAGGGAGATTTATTTTCCCATGCTAGTCCAGGAAAAGTTTATTTAGCTATAGAAATTATCAGCCTTAACCTACTATTTCTAACGTACTTTCACAGGTCCAGCTGTCCCGGGGACCTGGGAGCCCATCCTGTCCTCACCAGCCTCACGCTCCCCAGCCAAGGACCTGCCAGCCACCTCCCCCCATGTCACCCACAGCTCCAAAGGGAGGAGGTCACCCTTCTCCCTACCGCCAGGCTCCAGTGCCACCTAGCGAGAAACTCAGAAGCTGGAAGATTCTGGTGGGTTTTTACTGAAGGCAGAGGGACCAGGAACCTGGGAAGGCAAGGCTGTAAGAGGTGGGGTCTCCCCCCGTGCCTGCTCAGGTCTGGTACATTTGTCTCTAAAGTGTGTGGGTGCTCCCTGTGTATTACTAAACTAACTCCTGTGTATTACTAACTCCCACTCCTCTCCTGACTCATTCAGGAGACCTGAATCTGTGTATTACTAAAAATGGTTTACTTAAAATACTTGTATATTTCACTATTTTTTCCCCTTCAGTTTCAAGTTTGCTATTTTAATGGTCTACTTTTTAAAAATTTTAATTTTAAAAAACAAATGTTAAAATCAGCTCTTCAGAAAAAGCATTGAGGTGTTTTTGTTTTTTAAGGGAAAAGGATTGAAAAAAATGTTGCTGATAGTATTACGTCTCCAAATTTTGGAACCTCTGATTTTTACTGGGAAATAAAACATGTCTTGGGAAGCACTCTAAACTGATTTTCTTGTGCGTTATCAACAGCATCACAGAGGAGAATCTTGGCTGTTTTCATCTCAGGAAATTGATCAAGTTTTTATAAAAATATCCAGTAGAGTTATTTTATAAACCCTTTGGGAACAAGATATCCTCTCTCCCCCCAAAACTATGTGAAACAAAATTTGTGGCTTAAAAATTTGCCCCTAACTAATACAGCACAATCACCACTCAATCAGCTACGACTGCAGGTTCTCTCTACTTAAATTTATCCAGTTGATGTTTGTTGAAAGTCTCCAATATGCAATGTTGTATTTCAGGTGGAGCGGGGGAGCAGGTCTGTTGCTCAATAAACACAATCCTTTCCTTGCACAAGTGTTTCATTTCTACTAGGCCAAGAAGTGCTTGACCCTAAGCAGCCACCCTGAGATGGTCACATGTAGGAAGCCTCAGGGATATAACTGACAGCCTATTAGCATCCTACGGGTGCCAACGCCATAGCAATTCAGGTTTAAGCTGACAGCTGACTGTGCCTGTGTTACCCATCCAGAAGCTACAGTAAATCCGCTGCTGACTGACACTGTAAGGCGGACATTACAGGCACCCAGGAGACCCCAGCTCTCTGATCAGAAGCTCCAGGATACAATCGATCACCTATCTGGGCTCTGGTGTGACACACCACCATGGCCATGTTCTGATCGGGAGCAGAGTGCACTATTTTATACTAAGAATTTACTTTCAGAATAGTAAAAAAGTTACCCAAATTAACTGCTTTCTACTCTCACAATTTTAAAAAGTTAACACAAACTTTTCTTACTTACCTATTCCCAAATAAAAAGGAGAAAGAAAAAGATTATTTCCTCTGGAATCCAAATCTCCACAGTTAAAGTGTTTAAAAAGATTAAGATACTGAGATGAGTATTTCCCAGCCTTTAATCCAAGCCCCCTTTTAATGAATGTAAAAATCTTCCACCTACCGTCAATGTAATTTGATTTCAAAATTAACTAATAAAAAATAATACAGATTTTTTATTAGAATACCTGTGCTAACCTCCTCAGTTTGCCAACTTTAGATTGTGACACCCCAAAAGACAGAGCTGAAAGATCTAACATAACTCTAGTGGCAGACAAAGCAAAGCCTCTACTAATTTTTATTGCCTCTTCAAATATGGCAGCCCCCAGTGACCATGTGCAGTGCCCGGGCCAAGCAAAACCACCTGCAGCTGCCAATACTGCAACCAAAAGCAAGATGACCCTGGGAAGCACAGCCTCCTTCACCAGTACTGCCCCACCCTTCTGCCTTCTCCAGAGGGCTCCTGCGGCGGCAGCAGCCAGGAGCGCTGTCTGGGTTCCAGGTAGGCCCAGCCTGTCCCACAGCACAGGTGCCTCCTCTCCCCAGTCCCAGCCAGAACCCAGAGCACAGGTGGACTGATGAGTTTGTCACTGCCCCACACTGAAAAACCCTCTGCCACTTTTTCTCCTGCCTCCCACACCCCCACCCCAAGGTGACTGTGATCACAGTAATGGCTGCTGTGCACATATTCATGCCAGGACTGGGCAAAGCACTTCACCAAACATCTTCCTTCAGGTGGCATTTGCAAGAGCTTAACTAGAGTTGTCCCCACGTATCCCTGCAGTCTCAAACCAATTCCTGAACAGGTCTTGAGGGCATCCAGTGGTTTCCACCTAAACAGGTGCCCTCATCTTTCATTCTTTCCAGATAGAAACATATTACAGATAAGCTAAATTCTCTGGTATACAAGGAATTTGTGAACCATATAAGGAAAAGGTCAAGATCCCAATAGGAAAATGACTAAGGAAATAAAAATGGCATTTGAAAAGATGTTCAACCTTCCTAAAGAAGATGCAAATTAAAACTATAATGAGAAACATTTCCACCTACTAAGTCGGCCGAGAGCCCAGACTGACCACACATTCTGCTGGCAAGCCCGCAGGCAAACAAGGATGTACACTACTGAGGTTGGAATCACCTCAACAGAGGGCAGTCTGGGGGTGTCTGCAACTTACCAAAGAACACACTCCCTGAACCAGTGAGCCCCTTCTTTGAAATTTATCCTTAATTATAATTACACTTGCATGAAATGACTTAGATGTACTAGGTTATTCATGAAGCTCTGTTAGTAATAGCAAAACATTAGAAATAATCCAGATGTCTGCTTCAAGAGGAAAGAGTTAAATAAAATACAGTGAATGCATAAAAAGAATGAGGGTGAGTCTTATTATATACTGACATAAGGAACATACAGAACACCATTCAAGATAATGTTAAACAAAAAAAAGCAAGAAAAGAGCCAGACACACACACACACATGGATATATAAAAGGGGATAGAGAATGCATTTACTGGCTTATTCACAAACTGTGTCTAGAAGGTTGTGTGTGGAGAGGAGAACTGGGTGGCTGCAAGGCTGCAAGACAGGGCAAGAGACTTCAACATACAGCCTTTGTACTTGCTGAGTTTTTAATCATATGAATACCTTATCTAATTTTAAAATAAAATTATAAAAATAAAATTCCCATTTAAGGACCAATTAATTAAATTCTGGGACATCTGCTAAGTTAATACCAGGCTGCCCTTAGGTGGCAAATCCTTTTGTGCTGACTGGGAAAGAGATCTGTGACACCTTGTTCAACGGAATGAAGTTTACAGAACTATCTGCAAAAGAAACAGCCTACTTCACGCACACATGTAATGATGGGGAGAACTATACTTTCTGCTTCACAACCACGAATAATGCTGGAACCTGACCCCAATGCTCACACAGCCTTTCCCAGTGTGACAGCACCAGCCCCCTTCCTGCTGGTCACAGAGCCGGGAACTGGGAGAACTTCTGCCATCTGGGCAGTTCTTTCCTGGCCTCGATGATTATGCCACAAGAATGATCCTTCAAAGACACAGGATGGGGCAAAAAAAGATTCTCCCCCACCCCAGTGAGAGTTCCAATGTTTTGGTCAAAGAGCCTTGTCAAAGCATCTTCACACTTTAGCTAAATCACTGACTGGTTTCTTTGTGTTCTCTGATTTACTGCACATTGCACGTACCAGGCACAGTGCTAATAAATTTATACCTCTTATTTCATTTAATCCTCTTAACGCCTCTGAGATAGAAGCTATTTTTGTCCCCATTTTTCAGAGGAGGAAACTAATCCCCAGAGAGCCTAAAAAATTCCCTCGGCTCCAGGCAGACTTGCATCCACACTGGACTCCAGACCTCCAGCTCTTCCCTCTGAGATCCCAGCTGAGGCTTTTTAAAATATGTAAATAATTATCCCCCTACAGGATCCCATCCTGTGGACCGCACCCTTGTTTAGGCCCTGGAAGAAACCTAACAGCAGGCAGATATGACTGTTTCTTAGAGAAATTACATGATTTCCCCAAATCAGTTACACTGTATACAAGCATCCCTGGTATTGGTCCCCATGACAGACCCCCAGGTGCCTTATCTCAGGTTTACAGGACACAGCACAGAGCAGCAGGGAAGTGGAGCACACACTTATTAGTTATCTAAGGTTGTACATGCTCTGATATTGACAGGTGTGATCTCGTTTATACCTCCAACATCACCAGAAACAGACAAGCTAAAGTTCTAAGATTGAGTAAGCATACAGGACCTCTCAGCTATTAGGGGATAAACTGAGCCTTAAATTTAAACTTAAGGCTCCAGAGCCCATGGTGTTTCCACAACTTGAAGCTGTTCTCCGACAAGACGGAAGGAGATGAAATATGCCCCCCATCCTGGAGCTACTGTAATGATCGGTACAGACCCAGCCGGCTGTGCTCCAGGTTCTCCTCCATTCCCTCGGATCCAGGGTTTTTACGCACAACCGTAACGCCTAACAGTTCTGTGTGCCATGCTAAGACAGTTCCCCAGCTATCTTTGATACAGTTCAACAGACAAAGAGGGGTGGGAAGGAAGAACAGACACATCACAAATGGAAAGTTACAAACGGCCAAGGACATGGGGAGAAAAGCATTCCATCTCACTGAGATTCAGAAATAAAGCAATCAGACACTGGGTGTCAATTAGCAATATGGCAGTCTCTTAAAGCTAACGTCCAGCACTGGCAAAGATGCACTTGCCCACACTGCTACCAGGAAGATGAACGACTGTGATCAGGCTGGCACACACGAGGCTATCGCTTATTATAGCAAAAACTCAGACACAACCCAAGCTCCCAGAGGAAGTGAAAAAGTTAAATCCATGATCTGCTAATATGCCATAATTACAAATTATGTAGTCAATGATAATAGGATATGCCAGGATATGATATGAAGTTAAAGGACTTTATGAAGCAGAGTGAGTGTGTGCATGAGTGTATCGATTTGAATTTTATAAAATACCTGAACATTTGCTTCAAATCTCTGGAAAGAAATACACCAAAAAATATTAGCATATTGTTTTTCTGGATGATGGGATTTTAAATGATCTGTGTTCTTCTCATTATATTGTTCCACACTTTCTAAATTTTCTGCAGTGACATTTCTTTTATAAATGGAAAAAGTTATACAAATAATAAAACAATGACAGAAATAAACACACGTAGGCTATAAAAAAGATACAAGAAAAGAACACATCAGTTTCCTTGCTACTTCCATCTCACCCTGAAATCATATTTTGCACCATGAACCCTAGGGAGAAATACAGATGCTTTAATGTATAAAATTTAAAAGGTGGCGAAGAATGACTCAGGTCATTCCTCTGAAATCATCTTCCTCCTCAAGCACTTTATTAAATCCTAACAGGCAATTAACTTTTTCTCCAACAGAATGATGGGCTTAGATTATGGTAAAGAAATTGATCTAAAATGCCCTACTCTCTAACCATTAAAATCCAGGAGCCTGCCTGCCTGCCTTAGGTGAGTACAGGTTAGAAGTGAATGAGGAATTGAGGTACAGAGGGCTCAGCATATGTCAAGACCTAGAGGGAAAAGAAATCCTAAGTCCATGAAATACAAGAGACACAGGTAGGAATGACAATAGGGGGCTGGAAAGGGGCAAGGCTGGGAGACAGGGAGACCACACAGAGGCTGTAGTGATGACCCAAGTAGGAAATAACGACGACCCAAAGGAAGCAGCGGCAGCGTCCTCGGAGCCAAGGCGATGGGGTCAGGGAGGTAGAGTGCTCCTGCTGCTGCGTTCCCTGCCTCACCTGGCACAGTGTGGAGCACAAAGCAAGCATGTCAAAAAGAGCAGAATGGACAAGGGACCCTTTCCAAGGCCAAGACTCTGAATTTGGCCTCAGGTAAGAGAGAGCCAGAACGCTGATAAACTGTATAAATCTGCCACAGTGAACGACTACAGCACATCTATTATTTTATCCTCACACCAAGTTATGTTTCCCAACTATCAGATAGGCATTTTGCATTATTAACATTTATTTCATTTAAAACTATGAAAATTCTCTATTCAACTTAATTAAGCTGCAATACAAACATCTGAAAGCCCAAAACCAGAACAGAAAACAATTAAGAGCAACAAAAACTCTAGAAAGAAAAGAAAAATAATCTCTGACCACATATAAATAACTTCATTTGCACCCCATCTTTTAGAAATTTTAATTTCAAAGCATATTTTAGCATATTCCTTTTCTAAAACGTGCTTTTCCCCAACTTAAACATTCTAAACGGAAAAGGCAGCTCATCTCAGTTGCTCCATTTTGATCTGTCAAGAGCATCCCCTCCCCTAAACCGTAGCCACTATGTGGTAGATTCAAACTCTTTATCTTACAGAAAAAGGAGAATTAAATCAGTTCTCCAAGCTGACTCCAGGAAATATTCTCTCTTCATCCTCAGACCTCAGAAATATGCACTGTTGATCTCAAGTTATAATAATTCTTACAGAAAGACGGCATTTTTCAAGACAACTGTTATTATCACCATCCAACTGAGACTTCCAATTTTAAGAGTCAATAACTCCCAGCCCTCTATTTTTAAAGTACAACAGAAACCCACGGCTCCAGGTCACAACCACGAGGACGTGTCTCAGCCCACCATGCTTAGTTTTTTAAACTAGGGCTCTCTGCACCAGGAACTCCTTTGCCTTCTTTCCACAGCTGAAAATGAGCAGAAAACATAGTTGGAATCTGCCTTCACAGAGTCAGGGGCCTAGAGAAATCAAAACAGTCATTAAATGGTTTCCTCACCCACCTCTACCACCTCTGCTAACATCACTACTCTCAGAAAATTTGGAAGAGGAAGGAGAGGGACGGGGAAGGAGATAAAGGAGAGGAGAGAAGCCAGCGCCTGCCTCCCCAGGTGTCCTCCCTGCTCGGGCTGCATCCTCCCACAGGCACAGCCCGGGGCACCCCCAAACCCCCTCTCCGGCCCACTCACCACACCCATAAGACCACAGCTCCTCCCGGCCTCAGCTCCTTGGGCGACTCCGGAGTCTCCTCCCAGCGAGCCCCCTGGCCCTTCATTTTAAAGCTCGGCCAGCCGGGCCGCCCCTCCAGTGCCTCTCGTCCCCCGTGGCTCCTCCCACTCCCCCTCTTGGGGTCGCGGCTTGCTTACACTTCCCTGTTTCTGCAACAGCCCTCTTTTTCTGAATTGTCTCATCTCTTTTCTCTGTAGACTTTCTCACAATCAATCACCTTCTGCTACCAAATATTTAAAGTCTAAACTTTCCCTCCTTTGCCTCTAATTTGACATACCAGGACAATGTCTTCACTGGTGCCGATAAAAACCTCCAAAATGTAACGGTGAGCAGGGAAAGTCCTCCATTCCTCTGGCTTACTGGATTATAACAACAGTCAAATAAGGTATAAGAGTGGACTTAGAGGAAGAGGAAAATTCATTTGTGGAAGCTACAGGAGATGAGAGGGAAAGGACCCAACTATGTTTTCTGATCAATTCCCAAACCCAACCAATTAAAAAATAATCATCTTTTAAATGCCTTCCTGTATTTTCCAAATTTCCCACTTTGAGCGTGTATTAACATTTATAATCAGAAAAGACTTTTCAAAAAGCTTTTTCTCCTACAGAGCTAAAAATGCTTTTGACCATTTCATATTTAAGTTTGGTTGCAATTAAGGTGACCCTGTACTGTATCATCCAAACTGCGACCCTTCTGAGAATAAAGGGGAAATATTTAGTAATATGCAGGAACAACAGGCATCAACTGGGATGCCCCACGCAAACCCAAATGCAAAGGTCCCCTAGTTTTATGCCTGCGTTTGACCTTTTTAAAACATCTTGCTAACTGGCGAAGTAGGAAACTCTGCTTGCTATTCTAAGAAGATGCCAATGTAAACGGTGTTCAGATCTGATTACAGCCACCTCACTCTGCAGTAAGACAGGGAAATCTGCTCTCACATGATTCTGGATTCTCTGCCTTTGGCTGGCAGAAGACAAGAGCAAAATGACCTCTCAAATGCAAACGAATCTGTACTTGCCTGGCTGCAAATGAGTACAGAGCATCACCAAAGAGTAGAATCTTTAAGTCTACAGTCATCAATTCACTACTTTGCCACAGTATTCTAGTAATGGATGGTGGTGATGGTAGCACAACATCATGAATGCAATTAACAGCATGAACTACATATTTGAAAGGAGAAATTTTCAGTCACATATATGATACTAGAATAAAAACTAAAAACACAAACATAGGAATGCACAACCATGAACCCTAATGTAAACTACAGACCACGGTTAATAGTACAATTACAATAATATTCTTTCATCAGTTATAACAAAGGTACCATGTAATGCAAAGTGTTAATCATAAGGATGGTATATGGGAACTATTTTCTGCATGATTTTTTGCAAACCTAAAACTTCTCTATTAAAAACATATATATTAAAAAAAAAAAACAAAAAAAAACCCATATATATTAAAAACAAAAACAAAAACAAAAAACACCTGATTTTGTTTGTGTGTTTCTGCTACAACACTGGGTACCACCACATACCCTCCCTGCCCACACCTGATCCAACTCCACGTCTGGTCAGATCTACATCTGTGCCTCTGCCTGTCTTTCCTACTCACTCTCCTGGGGGGTCTCGATCCCACCAGGCTCACCGGCCAAACCCTTGACCCAACAGCCTCTTCACCATCAGACACACACCCCATACCACTCAGTCCTTATTCCCACCCCCCACTGTACTGGAATCATCATCACTCTTGCACCAACCCTCAGCTCCACTGCTCCCTGGCACTTGCTGGCAAAGACCTGACCCTGGCTAAAGCCATCAGTCAATCCTTACTCCCTTCCCTCGGCTTCCAGCATGGGGTTGTCTTGGTTCCCTCCAACCTCACCAGCCACACATTATCTGGCCCCTTGGCTGACCCCTCAGAGCTGAGTCCTCAGCATTCTTTTCTTCTCTGGAAACTTCGACCCCCAGGTGCTTCTGTCCAACACCACAGCTTTAAATACCACCTCTTTGCTGCTGGCTCCCAGTGGATAGCTGCAGCCCAGATTTCTTCCCTGAGCACCACAGCCTCATCCAGTGTTCTACCCTGTGTCTCCACTCAAATGTCTACACAGCCAACACCAACTCATGACTCCTCTGCATCTCCCCCTTGCCCATCCCACTGCCTGCTTCCATCTCAGTACTTGGCAAATGCATCCCCACAGATGCTCAGGGAAAAGCTCTGAAGTCATCCTTGACTCCTGTCATTTACCCCACCCTCATCCGGTCCACTGGCACACTCCGTCATCTCTCCTCCAGCCCCATGTCGCTTCTCACCCCTCCACACTGCGGGCACCCTGGCCCAAGTCATTGGCCTCTCACCCAACTGTGGCGGTCAAGTCCAAACTTGTCTCCTTGTCTCCTGCCTTCCCCTTCTTTAGCCTGCTCCCCACCCAGCAGCCAGAGGGATCCTTCTGAAAGTTAGTAGAGCACTTCAATCCTATGCTCAAAGCCCTCCAACAACTCTGTGCCTAACTCAGGATAATTTTGAAAATCTATAGTTTTGACTTATTTACTTTGTTTATGGCCCATCTCCCTCATTGGAGGAGAGACTCCATGAGATCAGGGATTTTAGTCTGTTTATTCACTGCTGTTCCCCAGAGCTGAGAACCTGTGAGAGGCACTGCATGCTATTTTTTTTAAACGGTAAGTTAATGGTCTGCAGGTACTGTCTGACCTGCCCCCATTCCCTAGCTGGCCTCACATTCTGTTCCTTATATCCCCCATCCCCAACTTTATTTTTCTTCACAGCAGTTATCACCAGCTACCATCTGATGCTTATTTGTTTACTGTCTGTCTGTTCCCACCACTGGGACACAAATTCCACGAGAGGAGGAACTTGGAGTTTTTTATGGCTGTGTTCCCAGAGCCTCACATCGAGCAAGCACCCAACAAGCATTTGCTGAAGAGGTAGTTTCCTTCCCACCTTCTCACAATCACTTCTCACCTGGCCTGGCACATCACCCTCACTCGCCCTTCCTGCCTCCAGACCATTCCCCTCCCAGCACCCACAAGAATTCTCTACCCCGAATTGTACTGCAACTTTTTATCAGCACCCTCACCACCCATCCCCAGTCCACTGTCTTCCTGCACTAACCTTGTACTAGAACAAGATATGGCC
>PVKY010014854.1:0-10438 GCA_004027775.1 Bradypus variegatus | reverse complement strand
ACCCCAGCCCCTCACCAGCTGCAGAGTGCCTTGTCACCCCCTTGCCCACCCCAGGCGAGGAAACTGAGGCCAAAGCATCCCAGGAGATCTGCCCGAGCACCCCGAGAGCTGGTGGCCGGGCCTGGCCGAGGCTCCCGGGCCGGCCGGGCCTCCCGGCTCGGCGCTGGCCGCTGGGGCTGCGCCCTCGCCCGGCGGGGCGGTGTGGGAGGCGGCGAGGGGCCGGGACCCGAGCGAAGCGCGCTCCCGGCGGAGGCGGCGGCGGCGCCCGGCGCGAGGGGCCGGGATGGGCAGTCATCAGTCTTCCCAGGTGTGTCGCGTGGTCCCTGGGCTCAGTGCCCCATCCCCCTTTAATGACAGTTACGCACGGAAAGACTGGGGGGAAAGCCCCCGGGAGCGGCCTCTCCCGGGCGGTGGAGAGCCCGCCCCGCGCCCCCAGCCTCGCGCAGGAAGTGCCATCCCGCCGGGCCGCTCGCGGTCTCCGCCGCTCGGCGGCGCCCGAAGGGTTAACGGCGGTGGCGGGTGGGTCCCTCGCCCAGCGCGCGGGGGGCTGCCGGGCTGCACGGGGCTGCGCGGGGAGGGTCTCCAAGCCGCGCGCTTGGCGGGTCTGCGCAAGCCCGGCAGGAAGCCCCGCCGGCGCGCCCGGCGCGCGGGGGTTAATTCCCCGAGCCCGGGAGAGGCAAGCCAGGCCCGGAACCCCAGAAGCTACGGGCAGCGGGGTCCCCGACAGTGCCATCCGGGGCCCAGGATCCCCGGCGTCAGAGGTTTCCAAATGCCCTCGCCCTCCGAATCGCGTTGAGTGTCAGGCTCTCAATCCCGCCGGGGCCCCCAGTTCCGCGGTTGGAACCTTCTCCGACTCTGCCATTCGGGGCTGGGCTTCCTCCCGGAGGCGGAGCGGGGCTGCAAGGGTTAACGGGCGGGGCAGGGGCAGCGCCAGGGCCGCGACCGCGGGAGGGTTAACCGGGGCGGGTCTCCCGTCCTCTGGGCGAGGCCAGGCGCGCCGCGGGCCGGGCCACCCCGCGTTCCCAGGCCAACCCCCTCGTCCCCGTGGGGGGCGTAACTCGGTGCCTGGGAGCGCGGCGGCCCGGACGGGCTCACCTGTTACTCGGCCGCGGCCCGGCGCGCCCCCCGGAATCCCCCAGCCGCGGCCGGGCCGGGGAGGGGGCTGGGGCCGCGGGTGTGCCCCGCCGCCGTGCCCGGCTCCGCCCGCGCGGCCGCGGAGCGCTCGCCTCCTGCTTGCTGACCCTCCCGTTTGGTTTCTCGCAGGCCTCTGCCGCAGACATGGAGAAACTCAGGTGAGTGGAGCGTCCGCGGGGGTCGGGGTGGGGGCGCCGGGGAGGGCGGGGAGGGGGCTCTGTCTGGGCGCGGCGGGGGGCCCACGGGCCGGGCGTGCGTGTGTGTGTGTGTGTGTGTGTGTGTGTGTGTGTGTGTGTGGTGCGTGCGCGCGCGCGGCGAGACAATGGGGAGCCCGGCGCGGGGGTCCTCCCGCGGCCGCCGCTTCTGGGGAGGGGGCGACGTTGCCCAGGGCCGGGCTGGCCCCCAGCCTGAGCCGCACGCCGGCCCCCACCGGCCCTCGGCGGCCCGTCCGGACTCGCGATTGTCCCCGGGACCTTCGGGGCTTCGGCTCCTGCCTTGACGTCCCCCCCGCCCTCCGGTTCCCGGTTGCCGGCTTGGGAGCTTTAAGTTTCCGCCTGGTGGGGGCGGGGGTGGGGGATGGAGTCCTCGCCGCTGGCCGAGGCCGTCGCCTCTGGGAGCCATGTTGGGGGAATCCCGCGCGGCGTCTGGGGAGTGTCCCCCGCGGCCTCTCTCCCGGGGCTAAACTTTCATCCTGGGTGGACTCCCCTGGGGCGCCCTTCCGCGCAGGCTTGGGATTGGCCGATTGGAATATTCACGACTTCCTCCGGCTCGCCCTGCACACGGTGACCCCCACTCCGGGAACACCCCTCCTGTGTTTTCCTTCCGGAGCCGGAGCCGAGGCGATGTGTGGGCAGCAGGCCCGTCTCTGGCCGCCGGCCTTCGGGCAGCCTCTCCGGGGCTGGGGCGTCTCCTGGCCTCTCCCCTCCAGCCCCCTCCTCCCCCCCAAGGCTGCAGTGGACTCTGGGTAGCAGGTGCATCCCACCCACGCCCAAGGGGCAGGGGCCCAGCAGGGCCCAGGCTGTTCCTGGGTCTCGGGAGGGGGGACTGGGGCCTTCCCAGACGACCCTTTGTGCTGTGCATGGGTCACCTGGGTAGGCCCAGGTGGGACGCTGGGGACAGGTGGGCTCACACAGAGGCCCCAGGAGGGGTGCTCAGAGCAGTGCTGTCTCCTGGGCCGTTGGGCTGGGTCTGACCCTTCCCCGGGGGCATCTCAGGTCCGGGACCAGCTTATCCTGGGCTGGGAGGAGAGGGTCCCATCTCCAAGGTCGTAGGAGTTAAGACCCACCCTGATGCCCCTCAGCTGGGCCTGCTGTGTCATGGCCAAGGTCTGGGGGGGTGGAGCCCCAAGAGGGTCAGCCCTGGCTGTGGTCACCCAGAAGCACTCAGGCCTGGACCTGCTAGGGCCCTCCCTGGCACCTCACATCAGCTGTCATTTCACCCGCACCCCCACTTGTGCCAAGCTCCCATCGGGGGAGGGGTTACTGTTTAGTTCAGCCAGGACTTGAGGAAAAGGCAGCATTCCTCGGGGTTGGGGGGCCTGAAAACCATCTTGGGGACCCCCACTATGGTTCTCTTTCCCTTTCCCTCCCCCCCCAAGCCCCGCCGAGGCTCTTGGGCACCCACCCTGGGTGCCTGGCCCTGGGACCCACACTGTGGTCAGTGAGCAGCCAGGTGGGCTGAGGGCTCCCCTGAGTGAATCCTGGAGCTGGTGCCAAGGCCTGGGCTCCTGGGTCCCCAGGGACCACATGGTCTTTTAGCTGAGACAGTTCTGGGGCTAGTGGGTTTGGGCGTCCTGTGGGGACCAGACCTCAGCTCACCTTCCAGAATGCTTGGTGCTGGGTCCTGCCTTCCTCCCACCATTGATGTTTCCAAAGCCACCTCGAGGGTCTCTCCAAACCATCTCCCAGCTGCCCAGTGGGCTTCTGTCCTGCCTTTAGTGCTAGAAGTTAGGACCAATAGGTCTGGAGGGATGCAGGGAAGTTGGGGAAGATTATGGGGCTTGGGGTCCCCCAGACCCAGTCTCTGGCCAAAGTCTCTGGGCCTCAGTTTCCTCATCTGTAAAGAGGGGGCCTGGCTACCCCACCTTGGCAGGGCTGTCAGGAAGGTAACAGCCTACTGTGACTCAAGTACCTCACCTGGGGCCTGGGGAGAGTTCCCTTTGGGCATCAGAGCCGCCGTGAGCCCAGGTTTCCCCAGGCCAGAGGAAATGCATTTGTGGTCCTCGTGAAGGCATCCTGGGGGTTCAGAGGTGGCCCTGGCTGGGTGCAGCTCTGGGTCACTCCGAGGGCAGCTCATTTGTGGCACCCACCTCTTGAGTGACAGAGCAGAAGTACTGTGTCCCTCAGGCCTGCCACCACAGGCTATCCCTGCCGGGCCCCTCAGCCCGACCCCACCCCTGGTCACCCACCCCAGACTGCGGTCCCGCTGCCGAGGCCCGGAACAGGCTGCCACCTGTACACCGTTCTCCCTTTGCTCATGGTGTCCCTCTGCCTGGGACGCCCTTCCCCTGCCGGCTGGTCCACCTGACAGACTCCTATTGTCCTCCCCTGGCCCTTTTTCTCTGTGGCTGTCATCTCTCTCTTGCCCCTCGCCCCCAAGCAGTTTCTCTCCCGAAGGGCCCAGCCTTGCGCCGTCTGCCGAGACACAAGTGAGGGCCAGGCCTGCCCTCCAGAGCTGGGGGCCTTGGGGCCATTGATAGGTCATCCCAGGCCTGGTGGACAGAATCCCAGGTTGGGGATACTAGCTTGGGGTATCCAGGAGGGCTTCCTGGCAGCAGGGACCCTTAGACCAAGGCTTGAAGGATGAATAGGAGTTTACCAGGAGGTGGGTTGGGGAGTGGGGTGCAGGCTTCCAAGAGGCGCCAAGGGCTGGAGGCCTGAGGAGGCAGCTTGTGCTTGGGGACAGCTGAGGGTCGGGGTGGGGGGGCTGGCTCTCCCTGCCATCTGCAGTGCCAGGTCCACCTTCCCCATCCTCGTCCCCGCCCCAGGTGGACGTCTGTGTGGGCAGAGACTTGTTCTGACCCCTCTTCCCACCAGCCCCAGCTCCAGGCAGGTGCTGTGCACAGTAGGGGTGACCCAAAGTAGAATTGTGCCTCAACCCCTTGTCCCTTGCCTCATTCACACTTAACTCTGCCTCCTCTGACTGCTTGAAAAACTGTCCTTCTGATGCACAAACATTTATAGATGGTACCGGGCCCCGGCTGACCCTCTGAGCCCCCCAGTCCATGCCCCCCACTCCCAACCTCGACCCCTTTACCTACTCACTCTTGGTGCCCCAGCCTGGGCCCTTCTTGGCTTCTTCTCAGCCGCCCTGAACCCCCAAACCTTGGGTCTGGGCTGCGGAGGAGCGCCATGATGTGGGGGGGTGGGCAGTGGCCCTGGGAGAGCCACGTCAGGGTGACCACCGCCCCGCCGCCCTCCACGGTCCCTCCCGGGGGTGGCACGGAATTCTCTGTCTGCAAAGTCTGTTCTTGCTCGCTGGCCCTGCAGGCCCAAGCGTCCCATTTTCTTTACCACCCCGAAATACCTGCGACAACATAGGGTCCCTTCTGCCTCAATTCCTGACATGGCCACTTGCTCGGCTGCGTGGCGAACCCCTTCCTCTGTTTGGGCCTTGCTGTCAAATCGGGCTGTGGGGTTCCCTGGGGGAGGGGTGTGTGTAGCAGTTACTCGGGAAACCCAGAGCTGTTCCGATGACAGGTCTACCTATTCCCCAAAAACAGCTCTTCCAAGTTAATTAGTTAACTCAAAAAAATTAATCAATACCTGTAGGGTTTAGCAGTCAATTTCAGAACAAACACCTGGGACTGCCACCCAGGGCAGGACGTTGAAAGCTGCCAGCCCGCCCCCCAGGGACCCCAAGACCCTTCCTCAGATACCCCTCCCACTCCCCAGAGGTCACCGGGCCCTCAGTTTTCTGGCGAGCGGTTCCTTGTTCTGTTTATGGTTTTGCCACCTAAATCGACAGTTTTCTTTTGCTTGGTCTAGAAGATTGAATTGGACCCATTCAAGCTGTGCTCTTTGCGCGGGTGTTTTTCACCAAAATGTCATGTTTGTGAGAGCTGCCGCAGGGACACATGGCACTGCTGCTTGCCAGTGGTCTCCGTGACTTTCTTGGCTGTGTTCGCGGGCATGTGCCCAGGAGCTTACCGCCCGCCGTTCCCTGGGTGACTGACCTTCGATATTTGCTCCTTGGTGAAGGCTGCCCGTCGTTCTCTTGGGTTGCCTCTCTTCTTATTGATTGGTGGGCATTCTTTATATGCCCTGGATCCGAGCTCTTTGTCAGTCACACACTAGCCGCTCACTCTTCATGGTGCAAGAACCAAAGTTCTTAAATTTCATTTCGCCGAATGTTCCAGGCTTTTGCTTTTAGATGAAAGCTTTGCATGTCTCAAAGAAACCTTTCTGATGTCTTGAAGCCACTGACCTTTGATGCACTTGAAATTGATTTCTGTGCAAGGTTTGAGGTCAGGCTCCTTTTCTGTTTGCACATGGACTCCCAGTTGTTCAGGCCCACGCTCGTCAGTTCACTCGTGTGACAGATACGAGGAGAGCCAGATGCTGTCCCCGTGCAAAAGGCCAGGCTGGCGTCCTAGGGAGGGGGACGGCTATCGGGCGGTCTTACAAATGTGAAATAGCAACTGACCTCGTCTCCCATGGCCCTTCCCTTGCCGGCTCCGCTCAGCCACCCAGTTCCTCCTGGTTTCTCGGACGGCCTGATCATGCTCCAGCCTCAGGGCCTTTGCATGTGCTGTGCCTGCTGCCTGGAAGCTCTTCCCTGTCATCCCTGCACTCCCTGCCTCCCCTCCTTCCACATCCTTCTCAGATGTCACCCCAGGAGGCTTTCCTGGCCTCCCCACTTAAAATTACAACGCCTTCTCCCCACCACCCCTCTCCTCACCTTGCTTTGATTTTCCCATTGCCCTGATCCCTCCTGACCCCCGATTTGACTGACTTATTTATGGTGTTTATTAGCTGTCCCCCCTAAAGGGCAGCCCACCGCTCCCCAGTGCCTGGGACTGGCACCTATTAGGTGCTCAAAAATTCTTCTGAATGCAAGGGAGGGAGGGCCTGGGGGACACTGTTGCCCAGTCCTTGTGACACCCCCTTCGGCCCTGGGCACAGCTGCTTCCTGCCAGGCTGTGTTTGTCACCCAGCAGCCCCCTTTCCCGAGCCCTTGTGCCCTGCCCCCCTGCCCCCTCTGGAATCCTTCTCGACCCTCCAAATTCCACAGCCTTGGTCCTTGGGGGGGTCACTGTTGACTTAGCCTGTTCCTGAATCGTGTATTCAACAAACATGTTGGTCAGAGACTGTTGTAGGCCCTGGGGCACAGCAGTGGCCACCATGGACAAAGTCCTCTGGTTAGGGGGACCAGGGCATTTCACATAAATATCCCAGTGACATGTACTATGGGGAAAACAAAACAAGGAGGCTCCGAGGGGTGGGAGGGTTGTGATTTTAAACAGCCTGGAAGGGGAGACCCCCCTGAGAAGGTGCTGCTGGGGTAAAGGCCTGCACAGGTGGGGGAGCCCGCCATGCCGCTATTTGGGGGAAGGGAGTTCCAGGCAGAGGGAACAGCAAATGCCGGGTCCAGGGGAGGAGGTACATGAGCTGGTAGCAACCCCAGGCCAGAGTGGGGAGGCAAGGAGGCCGGGATGGGGGGTGGGTAATTGGGGGGCAGGTGGTGCCTGGGGCCTGGTGAAGGGGCTGTGGCTTGTCGTCAGGGCGAGTCAGGGTCGCGGCAGGGGTTGTGTGTGCCGGACATTGGCGAGGTTGGCTTTGTACACCATAGGATGGTGCCGGCTACCTGCACTGAGACGAGACTGTGGGGTGAGGGCAAAGCTGGAGACCAGGGCAGAGGCTGGCACAGGGGCCCAGGCTAGTGGTGGGGGTGGCCTGGGCCAGGAGGTAGCTGTGGAGGAGGGCGAGGTGGTTGCCTTCGGGATGCATTAGAGAGTCGAGTGAACAGGCCGTGCAAGGGTTAGATGTGGGGTATGAGAGAATTGGAGGGATGGCTGTTGGGAAGAATAGGTTTGGGGTATGTGGCTGCTATCTTTCCCATAGGGTTGGGTGTCCCCTTTTATTTAGAAAATGCCTGGCACACACCGGCCTGGCCCTGTGCTACAGATGTCCAGAAGAGTAAGCGGGTCCTGGGCCCTGATTCTAGTGGAAAGGTTCTGATGGATTAATTCTCACTAGGGTGTGAATGACTCCCTCACCAGTTTTTTCCTTTGAAGGTCAGGGCATTATAAAGGGCCCCTGCACATGGAAGATTCCCTCTTCTCTCCCTGTGCCCTTCAAAGTCTCCTGACCCTGAGTCTTCACTACTCTGGAAAGCCTCCCTGATGGAGTATGTGGTGAAGAAGGTGGACTTGTCTGAGATTCAATCCCAGATCTGCCATTTACTGGCTGTGTGGCCTTGGGCAAGTTTCTGAGCCTCTCTGGTTCTCAGTCTCTGCATCTGTAAAATGGGGATAGTAACAGCACCTACCTTAGCCGGCTGATTTGAGGAGTCACTGTGTTAACATGGAGCTTGGCATGTGCTAATGGCATATAGTTTTGGCGCTCGCCTTTCCCTGCCCTGCCCTCTCTGGTGGACTTTCTCTGCCTGGGCCCTGTTTCCGCATCCATCTAGCTGCTGACATCATCCTGATGGGGGTGATGGACCCAGGAGATGGGGCTGGGCAGGTGCCCAGCAGCCCCAGCTCAAAGCAGGACTGAGAGGATTTCAAAGTCGGGGCAGGGCCAGCTCCCCAGCCTGTCTGCACCGTCCCGGGGTGAGGCCAGGGGTCTTAGAGCGAGGCTGTGCCCTGTGCCTTTCTCAGTGTTCCCTGCCAGGCCCACATCAGGCTCTCCCTGCTCATCCCCACCCACCACGGGCAGAAAGTCAGCCCAACTCCTAGAGGGTGCCTCCTGCTCCCTGGGGAGCAGGAGAGGGGAAGCCCCTAGATCTCTGGGCGCCCCCAGTGGCCGGCATGTGCCCAGCCTTTCTCATGTCTTCTCACTTCATCGCCCCCGCCCCTGTTCTCGGATGGGCCCCCGAGACCCTGGGAGGGTGGGTGCGGAGCAGCCAGGAGGCGGGGCCTCGGGGAGCCCCAAGCATCTGAGGGTGCAGTCACTGGTGCCTGAGACAGGGCAGGGGGGATGGAGCTGGTGTGGGGACCTGCAGGGTATGTGTGGGCTCCTCAGCCCCCCACTTCCTGTGCCCCTCCTGGCTGCCAGTATTGGTGATGGTGGGGTGCTCTGTGTCCTGGTGTCTGGCAGGAGGGAGGAGGGCCGGGGTTGGGGGGCCAGCGGTGACATTTGACATGGCCGCCCACCTCCCAGGGCTGCTGAGGTTGGACCCTGGCAGGTCCCAGCCCCTGTGTTGGGGGGTCAGGGGGTCCCCAACGAGGAGCCGCTGGGCTGCTCGGGGCAGGGCTTTGCCAAGTGGGGCCGGAGAAAGGAGGGAGGCAGGTGGGGGTGCTGTCGGCAGCAGGAGGGCAGTGTCGAGGGGCTAGTGGGAGGTGAGGCTGGGGATCTCCTGTGAATGAGGAGTTGGGGGACCTGGGAGACTGGGGCCAGCGTCTGGGAGTTATCCCCGGGACAACAGGAACCTGGGCAGGGCTTCTGCCCCCATTCCCCAGTGGACTAATTCTCACTATGGTGTGAATGACTGCCTCACCTTGGGGCATGGGGATGCCACATGGAGCCTTGTCACCCCTGATGGAGCTGTTGCGGGGGCAGGAGGACCCCAGGAATGGCTAGAGGGGTGCTTAGAGACCCTCTGAACCAGCCCCTAGTTGTGTGGATGGGGGAACTGAGGTCCAGGCACCCTGGGAGCCCCTCAGGCTGCAGTTACTATGATTAGGCCTGACATATAATAGCTGTTTTATGAGTCCGTCTCTGCGCTTCTTCCACCTTCCAAGCCGCATAGCCTGGGTCAGGTCCCTTCCCTTCTCCAAACCTCAGTTTCCCCATTTGCAGAATGGAGGGGGCACCTGGGCTGCTTCAGACGCCCACTTGGTCCAGCCCTGGCAGGCCACAATACCAGCCAGCACCCCACAGCTCAATTAGCCTCCCATTCCTCAGAATTCCAGAAAGCAGGCCCTCCTGCTGATCCAGTTAACATATCTGCACAGGCCTGTTTGCAGAGGTGACCACTGGCGGGGTGGTCAAATCAGCAAAGCCAGCGCGGGCCCCTTGGTGGCCAGGAATGAACCCGAGCAGCATGTTGGAGGACAGCCCCCCTCAGCTGGGCTTCCATTGGGGTGAGAATGGGGGAGCAGGCACAGGGAGGTTAATGGGGGAGCCCCATGGGGGGCTTGTCGCCAGCCATGCACCCCATCCTGTGTTCCTTGCAGCCGCCATCCTCCACACAGACTCCTCCGAACTCTGGCTCTGGGCAGGTGGGCAGGTCCGGGCTGTAGGGAGCCAAAGCGCATCCCAGTCTGGAAGGGGAGACGACAGGAAGGAGATGTTCAGCGGTGCTGGGCTGGATGTGGGGAAAGAGAGGGCCGGGCAGGGGTGCCTGAGGGGCTCGGGAGTTGGGGGGGCAGGAGGAGTGGATTTCAGGGCCCCTCACCGGGTCCCTCCTGCAGAAGCTTCCAGGCTCCCTGCTCCTGGCTCACCCACCAGCCAGCCCTGCTCCGAGGCCATCTGAGGTCGGCCCCACACACCCTCGGGAAGGGGCTCAGGCCCTTAGGCCAGCACCCGGGGCCTTCTGCCACCTCACCTCGGAGCCCTGGCCGGGGCCCCCTGCCCTGCTGCCCCTGGGCCTGTCACTCCCACCTCAGGCTCGGCCCAGGCCGAGGCTCCTGCACAGAGCAAAGCAGCCCCCAAGGCCGCCAGTCTGGGTCCCACAGGTGACCCCTCTCCCATGAGGGTGCCTCCCTGCCTCCCCGCTAGGATTGTCAGACAAAGTAGAGGACGCCCCGTTAAATCTGGATTTCCAGTAGACAGCAGATAGTTTTTTAGTGTCAGTGTGTCCCTTGCAATGTTAAATTTGTATAAAAGTTTGACTGCCAGGTTTGTGCACTGTTGTCCAGAGCCCCGGGACACGCCAGGGTTAGGAGGTCGGGGCGCTGGCCGGGTCAGCATGAGAGCCACAAGCACGGGCCACATCCGTGGCCCGGAGGGACAAGGGCCTGGTGGGTGAGGGGAGCCAAGGCACCAAGGAAGGTCCCCTCTTCCAGGAGCAGAGGACAGGGGAGAAACCACCACCCGAGAGAAGGATCTGGGACAGGGAGAGCCCGATAATGGGGGAGAGGGGCCCGTGCCGGAATGGCGCCGCGAGTCATCCGTAGTAGCGGGCGGGGGGCGCCGGG
>PVKY010014853.1:0-10417 GCA_004027775.1 Bradypus variegatus | reverse complement strand
TGTTTAAGCCATTTTAATACTATTTTTATTGTGGTAAAATATACATAACATAAAAATCATTTCAACTGTTTTAAGTGAATAATTCTGCGATATTAAGTACACTGACAATATTGTGTAACTTTCACCACTATCTATCTCTGGAACATTTTCATCATTCCAAACAAAAACTCGTCACCATTAAGCAGCAAGTCTCTGTCCCTTCTCCCCCCAGCCCTGGTAACCACTATTCATCTTTCTGTCTCCATGAATTTGCTTATTCCAAGTATTTCATATAAAAGAAATCTTACAGTGTCTGGCTTATTTCACTCCACATGATGTCTTCAGGGTTCATCCGTGTTGCAGTATGCATCAATACTTCATTTCTTTTTAGAGCTGAATAATATTGCATTGTATGGATATACCAATTTTGTTTATCCATTCATTTTTCGATGGACACTTGGGTTGCTTCCACCTTTCGACTGCTGTGAATATGGTCAGGTACCTGCTTTCGATTCTCTTGGATGGACACTCAGAAGTGGAGTTACCAGGCTATATGGTAATTCTATGCTTAACTATCAGAGGAACTGCCAAACTGTTTTCCCCAAGGGCTTGCACTAACGATGTATAAGCGTTGCTGTTTCTCTGTATCCTCATCAACACAAGTTATTTTCTGTAAATAACAGCCATCCTAGTGGGGGTGAAGTGGTATCTCACTGTAGTTTTGATTTGCATTTCTCTAGTGGCTAATGATGTTGAGCATCTTTTCATATGCTTAATTGCCATTTGTACATTTTCTCTGGAGAAAATTTACCCAAATCCTTTGCTGCATAAGCCATTTTAAGTGATGGTTTCTTTGTTTGCAACATAAAAAGCATCCTCAATGAAATAGAGGCATCATGGGGATCAATTGGTTCCTCTTTCTACTTTCTAGACACCTTCCTCTCAGCTTTCAGCACCTTCCTTTGATCCAGCACCACCAAGACTACATCTGGGAAAATAAACTCATCTGGGTTTCTGGTATGTAGATGGCAGCAATCCTTGATTTCCAGTGATCACACAGATGCTTTTCAATGTGAATATTTTATTGATCACTGTATTAGTTTTCTTTTCTGCATATCAAATCACCACAAGTTTAGAGACTCAAAACAATGCACATTTGTTATCCGACAGTTTCTGTGTGGGTCAGGAGTCTGGGCATAGCTGTTCTGGGTCCTCTGCTCTGGGTCTCACAAAGCTACCATTGAGGTGTTGGCCAGGCTACATTCCTTTCTGGAGTTTGGGCCCTCTTCCAATCTCATGTGGTTGCTGGAAGAATTCAGTTCCTTGAAGTCATGGAACCTAGGTTCTCAACTTGTAGAGGCTACCCACAGCCCCCTGCCACATGGTTCTCTCTGCAGGCAGTTCACATTGTAGCAGCGTGCTTCTTCAAGGCCAGCAGGAGAGTCTTTCCCTCCAGTCTGCTAGGTCTGCTACGATATATGTGTTACAACCTAATGACAAGAGCGTGATCCCATCACCTTGGCCATATTCTATTGGTTCAAAGCAAATCACAGGTTCCACTCACATCAAGGTTTATATCAAAGCATGGTCACTTCATTTGTTTTAGTATTGCTATGTAGCTAGGCTGAGATATACTTTCAACCTCTAGCAACATATCTTCCTTTTATTCTGTCTTTGACATCAGGTTGGCCTGAGGAACAGTTTTTAAGTGTTTCTGAGGGATAGAAGCCAGTGTGGAAAACTGGAAGTAAACCAAATAACCACACTTCATAGAAGCCATGATGCTGGCTCAGCTAAGGTTTCACACTTCTCCAGGCTGCCCTGGCTTTGTCCCAGCCCATTTGTGTTTGTCAAGACCCAACGGAGGCATTGAGAGGATTATTTCTTCTGTTTAATTTTAGCTTGTGCTGCTTTGAATTTTACCTTTACTTTCAACAGGTGTACACAGTAAAGCTTAGACTTAAAGTGGGTGAATTGTTCTGATGTTGACTGAAGGAGTGGTCTACCTTAGAAAGGGTAGAGACAAGATTTAGGTGTGAAATTCATTTCTGAATTGTGCTGCAGTGCTAAGCTGCTGCTGATACATTCAGCACATTTCACTCAGCTCAATCAACCAACTGTTAGTTCTGACATTTTAAAAGAGACTGGAGTTTGCCTCCGTTGTCAGAATTCTAGCTGTGAAGAAGTTAATGGCTAAAACAGCCACCTTGAAAATGAGTTTTAAAAGCATTATGGGGTGGGTCGGGTGGGGGATGGGAGATAAGCCTGTGACTTATTTTAGTAAGGCTAGAACAGATAATTAGGCTGAAAATTATCCTGTTTCTGGCTCTTCTTTGTGATTTAGGACCCACTGTAAGACTTCATCCACTTTTCCTATGATCCCTGTCCCCAAGCCATAATTCTAGTATGATTATGTCATAATTATCTCCACAGCAGCCCATTGTGGTGTTACAGAGAATTAAGACTTCAGGTGGGGAATAAGCAGAAGCAGCAGGAGCCCTAGACACTGAGAGGCATAAACCTTCAGATCCTCTGAAAATGTTCCTGAGGACAGCAAAAGAAATGGGAAGGGAAGAAAGAAAAATGGTTTGTTTACATAAGCAAGAATTGAAAGAAAGATGGATCCAATTTTCTCAAATGACACTTTTGTAACTTTCTCAAGCAAAGAGACTCTGTGAGAAGGGTCATATTACTGTCACCTTATATATGTATGCAAAGTTTTTTCAAAATGTAACAAGCATTCTTTCCTATGAAACATGCAGTCAGTCTACAAAGATAGAGTCATAATCAACTTTTATGACCAAAAAGCATTTTACTTGATTTTATATATTTTTTTCCTTGCATGCAGAAATATTTCCGAGATTGTTGCTTTATGGGATTATAAAAATCAGAAATTGATTTGTTTCCCAATAGTATGGTGAACACATTCACGGTGGAAGGATCAGTGTGCAAGGATGCTCATATTATTGAAGCTGATTATATCACATTAGAAAGTTAAATAATCACTTCCAATTGCTTGGCTTGATTTCTTTTGGCTTCTATATATTTTTGTTTAACCCTGGGTGTATCCTTTGTGCATGGTTGAAGACTCCTGTCTCACAGGGTCAATCAAATTAACCAGGAAAGATTCCACGGGTCCACTTTAAACTATCTGAAAAAAACAATTATATCCTTATTTTCTCCTTTTCCTAGATAAGGGGAATTTTTCAGATGTAGTATACTTTAACTTTACACAGTAGATGACAAAGATTTTCCAGCTATCTTTCTGGACAAAATAGGGAAAGACAAATATTACACAATGGGTTGGCTTAATGAAGAAAATTATTGGCTCACAGTTTCAGAGGCTAGAAAGCTTGCTTCCTTTCATGGACCGTAGCCTTCTGGCAGGTCAGTAATCTTTGCTTTTCTTGCCTTTTCTGTCACATGGTGATGTCCTCTCCTTTCGTTCTGGGTTCCCACTGACTTCCAGCTTCCAGTTTGTCCCTGTGGCCTTCTCTGACTATGTCTGAATTTCTTTGGTTCATAAAGGACCACCCTCATTCAGCTGAGCCGTACCCTAACTGAAACATCTTTAAGAGATCCTATTTCCATGTCACCTCCATAGGAGCATAGAGTTTAAGGCCAAGCGTTTTTTGGGGGATACGTAATGGAACATACCACAGAGGGTTAACTTGGAGTTCAGGTAGGTTAATGGGGATCAACTGTGCTCTGAAAGGGCTCATGAGGTAAGTCTGGAGGGCAGGCTATAAAGAAGGCAGACATTTCTGCCTGTGGTCTCTATTGATCAACATTTTTATCAACATTTGTTTGATGGCATAGGAGTCATGTTTATCAGATTTGTGGAAACCACAATGATAAATGGTACAGCCAATAAAATGGACAAATGACTAAGAATTACAAAAAATGAAAATAATACAAGCCATGATTGATTAGAACAATGAGAAGAAAAACCAAGAAGATGGAATATGGCTGAGAAACACATTAAAAGAGATTTTAAGTTTTTCTTTCTTCTATTTTTTATTTTATATATTTAAAAATGTAAAAAAAATCACACAAAAAAGAAAACAATTTTTCCTGTACACAGTTCTAAATGCTATCATTTTGGTATGTTTTCTTAGAGGTTTAAAAAAATGTGTGTGTACCTGCTCATTATGTATTTTGAATGTTTATAAGTAATATATAAATACATTGCCCTATAAAAAATATTAGGTAAAATTTAAGTCCCTCTTGACCTCCATCTCAGACCCTCATCTCTGCCATCTTCTGCCTCTGCGGAGTTGGCATGGCGGCTGCTAAGCCCTGAGCCAGGCTGCCTCTTCTCTTCCCTGGCACCCCCGAGAAGGTGGATACCAACCACAGATCCGTCCAGTGGGGGCAGCGTGGACTGTGGAGGTGCCGCTGAGGAGATGCAGGGCTCCCTCAGCACCGCGTCCCATCCAATGTGACAAGCTCTGTGGACATCCCAAGGGCTATGGCTACTTCGAGTTTGCCACCAAGAGCTTTGCCAAAGCTGCCGTGGGGTTGGATGCGAGCTTCTTCAGGGGCCAGGCCGTCAAGGTACTGCCCCAAAGAACCTACTGACGGGATCAGCAGCCTCCAGGGCGGGCGGACGTTCAGAACACGAGGCCGGAACGGGGCGGGGCAGATTCCCGCCCTGGTACCCGCCATATTGAAGGGGAGGAGCTGGAAAGAGGGGTCGCGCCCGGGGCCGGAGGGATCTGCTCTGCAGCACTGCTTCTTCTCGAAGGTTCGGAGGTAGCTGGGACACAGAGGGCTGAGTCTGGAGCTCCGCGGGAAGAGAAAAGGTAGGATGAGGCCGGACAAAAACAAAACCAAAACCAAAACCCAAGCGTTTGATTTACTTTAGATTCGTTTAAAACAATGTGTAGTATGTTTTATATGCTTAAAGATATACATGAATAGCATCATACTATGCAGTCATTTTGCACTTGTGCTTCTGACTCAACAGTATTTTTGAGATATAAACATGTAAAAGCTAAAGCCCTGATAATGACCCACGGGCCCTACCTGATCCGACCCCTCCCTTACCTCTCCTTTCTCATCTCCTGCCATGTTGCCCCTCCCTCCCAATGGCCTCCTTGTGGTTTCCTAAACATGAACACATTCATTGGGTGAGCTCCCACCTCAGGACCCTGGCACTGGCTGTTTCCTCTACTGAGACTGTTCTTCCAGTAAAATCCACATGGCTATCTCCCCAGTGTTTTTTAAACCTTTGTTCCAATGTCGCTTCTGTATAAGGCCTATCATCCTCAGACTGCACCATTTAATATCACAAGCTCTCCCCACTCTGTTTTACCCCATTGCGCTTACCATTTTCTAATATACTAAAAATATTAATTATATTTATTGCTTTCACTCTGCCTCAGGTCAGTAGCATATAGACCTTACGAAGTCAGAAGTCTGTGTACTTTGTTCACAACCCACTAGATGGATTTTAGCACACAGTAGTCACCCAGAAATGATAAGTTGACTAAATGAATGAAGAAATGAACAAATGCACTGCTAGGGATTGTTTGATCTTATCTACATCCTTCATTTTACTCATTCATTTACTTATTGATAGTCTTTTAGGTTGTTTCTGGTATTTTGCTATTATAAAAAATGATGCAGTGAAAATGATTACAGCATGTCTCTTTGTGCTACTGTGTGTTTCTGTGGAATTGCTAGGGGATGGATGTTTTCAATTTGTCCTCCAGAGTAGCCATATCAATTTATTCTGTCACCAGTGGAGTATCTGTTTCCTTGTGTCCTTGTAGTACTTTATATTATCAGATCAAGATATATTAATATGCATGAGGAACATTTACCTTGATAGCTAAATAAAAGACCAGGAGATTGGAAATAAGCCTATAATACATTGTCAAATGAAAAAAGGTACTGAATCAATAGTTACAGCTGGGGCACATTTTTGTAATGAAAGTTATAAATATTTGCGTTAAAAAGCTTTGGATGTATGATCACCAAAAATGCTGAAAGTCATTGTCGCTGAGTGATAGGAATGGATGATTTTAATATTTTATTAAAAGTTGAACTCTGCCCTTTTCTTTCACAATTATTTATTATGAAATAAAATGGTTTAGTGAGCTAAGATAAACTTAATTTCTTAGATTTTATTTTCTAAAAGTTTAAAAATCTTTCTATGCTCTTTGTAAGACTATGCATACAATTTCAATAGAGTAAAAATTGAAAATCTATATCAACTCACTACTTGGAAGTAGCCACTCTTAAAGGTTTGATGTAAATTTTTCTAGATTTTTTGGTATATAACTGAATCATTTAAGTTAACATAAAATATGCATTTATCATTTATAAAAGTGCTAAAATAATTTATATATTATTGTGCAAATTTTTTTCTTTTCACTCAACACTATATCATGGACATCTGTGCCAGTTTGAATGTATTGTGTCCCCCAAATGCCATTATCTTTGATGTAATCTTGTGTGGGCAGACATTATCAGTTTTCATTAGATTTCTTTGAGAGTTTCTTTGGAATGTGCCCCACTCAGCTGTGGGTGATGACTCTGATGAAATATTCCCATAGAGGCATGGCTCCACCCATTCAAGGTGGGCCTTGATCAGTGGAGCCATATAAATGAGCTGACTCAAAGAGAAGGAACTCAGTGCAGCTGTGAGCGACATTTTGAAGAGGAACTACAGCCAAGAGGGACACTTTGAAGAAAGCACAGGAGCTGCAGATGAGAGACAGTTTGAAGACAGCCATTGAAAGTAGATTCTTGCTCCAGAGAAGCTGAGAGAGGACAAATATCCCAAGTGCAACTGAGAGTGACATTTTTGAGCAACTGCAGCCTAGAGAGGAACGTTCTGGGAGAAAGCCATTTTGAAACCAGAACTTTGGAGCAGATGCCAGCCACATGCCTTCCCAGCTAACTGAGGTTTTCCGGACACCATTGGCCATCCTCCAGTGAAGGTACCCGATTGCTTATGGCTTTAAGACTGTAACTGTGTAGCCAAATAAGCCCCCTTTTGTAAAAGCCAATCCATCTCTGGTGTTTTGCATTCCAGCAGCATTAGCAAACTAGAACAACATCCTTCAGTATCATTATATATATGTTTAAGAGCTGCATACTATTGTACATTATGGAATTATAGTTTATATAGTCATTCTTCTATTGATACCATTGTCACAAATTTTTTAGTAGACATTGCTAAACTTCCACCCTCTTCAACTGGTGGTTGGATCTTTTTTCCCTTTCATTGAGGTGGGGCTGATTTGCCTTTCTTTCTCTCCCATCCTAACACAGATCCAGGCCTGTCAATAAGAATACTTTATCACCTTGGCCACGTGTGATTGGCTAAGAGTTGACAGGCATCACACTCTGGGCCAATAAGATTGCCACCTAGACTTTTGCTGTAGTTCGAAGAAACAGGTGCTCTCTGATCTTGGATTACATGCTCTGAATACAATGTACATTAGGATTTGCTCATGGCCATATATGCTACCATGAGGAAATGCCTGTCCAAAAGTGAAGTTAGCTCAGGGAAAGCGAAGCATATGGATCCAGAAGGAGAAATACAGAGCAAGAACTTTTCCTGAAGCCAGCTCTAGTCCCTTATTTTCCCAGTAATGTAATAAAGTCTCTTTTTTAGAGCCAATGTGAGCTACGTTTCTGTCAGTGGTAACCAAAAGAGTCCCAATTAACACAGAACTAAGGATTAGTCAACAGATGTAGGCATGTTTACTTTGTGTAAGAGACAACTGGAGGAATATAAGAACCATCTCCCTGTGTTTGAAGAATTGTTATGTGGAATTTATAGTAACAGATTTATTCTGAGTGGTTTTGATACAGAATTAGGTTCTCATTTAGAGAGAGGCAGATTTTGGCCCTATATAAATGAAAACTGCTAATACTTAGGAATGCCCAGCAATAAAGAACTGCTTTGTGGGAGTTCAAAAGATCAAGTCATAGAGCAGCAACATGACAGCAAGAAACTTCTACTCTGCACAAAGGATACTTGTGGGTGTGGCCCACCCCTTGGTCCTCGGGTCAGCAGGAGTGGCAGTAGTGGGGTGGGGTGGGGGGCCCACATTGGGCAATCAGGGCTGCCAGCTTGGGGCATGGCCAAGGGGTTGCAGACCCAGTGTGTTGGCCTCTCTAAGTAGGGAAAGAGCTGTAAGAGGGAAGGAGTTGGACTGAGGTGACTGGAGAGTTGCTAATCCAGTGCAGTGGGGTTTATTCCTAGAATACAAGGCCATTTTAACATTTGAAAATTAATGTAATTCATGTAATTAACAACACTAGTAGAATAAAGGAGAAGAACCATATGATACTATCTAATTGTTGCCAGCATTACTCCTGCTCTATTCTTTCTGTCTCAGACTCCAATTATGCATGCGTTGACAGTTTCCCACATGTATATTATGATCTGTTCTGTTACTTCCATCTCAACCCCACCCCCCTTCTTTTTTAAATTTCAGGGCTTCGTTTGAAAATTTCTCATTGACCTAATTGTGATTTTACCAATTCTGTCTTCTTCTATGTCCAGTCTATTGTTAAGCCCATTCAGTGAGTTAATTGCAGGTATATTATTTGTTCAGCTCTAGAATTTCCATTTTTATTCTTTTTTATAGATTCTAATTCTGTGTTGAAATTCTTTGTCTTTTCTTCCCCTTTCTCCATCTTTTCCCTCATTAACATATATATTATGTTTCTTATAGCTATTTTAAAATTTTTATCTTCTAACTCTATTATCTGGATCCTATGTGAGTCTGATTCTATTGTCTATTTTTTCTCTTGATTACTAGCCACTTTTTTATGCCTTTTCACATTGCCTTGCAATCTTTGATTGGGTGTCATACATTGTATATAAAAGAATTGGTATTTTTTTTTCTCAGGGAGGTTTTGCCCTTTACTCTGTTTGGCAGCTAGATTAAAGTGCTTATCAACTCAATCTAATTAGAATTTTATCTGTGTTAGGGTTGGGTTGCAGCTTTGGTTAAACTCAACCTACTACTTTTCAAATGCCTCAAGGAGATCTATGGTATGTTTGTTACAGAGGAACTCCCTCTAGCGGTACTTTGTTGCTTAAGCATTGTGAGATGGTGGAAGATTTTATTCAGTGATTTTGGCCCACCACAGCCTCCTGCTGCCTTAGTACTCCAGCAGATGGTTTTTTTGGGAAAATGGCCATGCATTTGGCATGCCTCTAGATTTCATCTTCCAAAAGCTGTGCTGGTTTCTCTTGTGCCTCTCAGTGTCCCTCTACCTATGACAAGTCAGTTCCTTAGCTCATGCCAAGATTTAGCATCTCTCCTCGGAAGAAAATGGCTAACAAATTCAGTTATAGAGGAAGGGCTTTCATTTTCTGGTGTTGCAGCTGCAGTGGTAGCTTGCTGCTATCTTCTATCTCTACCTGGATGAAAAGGAAGTAATTCATAGCAGCTTCCCGCCAATCCTGTCAACTTTGAATGTATCCATGGCTCATACACTTAAACCTCTCTAAGTTACCTTGGAAATTACAAACAACTGGATATACAAACAAATTTTTGGCACTATTTTTTTTTGTCCACCAGGACTATGCACACTGCAGCTTACAACAACAACAACAACAACAAAAATAACAACAAGGTACAAACAACGTATTGAACATGTACTATATTTTAGGTGATGTTCAATAAGGAGGATATTATTATATTCTTGTCTTACAGATATAGAAATTGAAGCTTTGCAGCCCAAAGTCCTTTAGCTAATAAATGACAGAGGTAAATTCAAACCAGGTCTATCTTACTTTTGTCACTTTAATCTTAATACTATAAACATTTGTCACACTAGAAGTCATACATTGGAAGGCATAATAATGATGCCTCTGGCATACATAAAAACTTGTCTACACTGAAAAGCAGATATGCTACAATGTACACTCACTATTGTATATAATAACTCTTGTTTAAAGCCGACTATGAAGAACATATGAATAGTGTCTTGACATTTACCAGGGCAGATTCTTCACATTACTCATTTCTGGTGTTATTTCAAATAAACTCTTGCCATTCCTCAGTGTCTAGATTTTAATGCACAATGTTGAAGAACCGAATTGATGTTCATCACATGTTCTTACAGCAAGCCATGTGTTTTTAAGTTTGTAGGAAAGAATTAAAAGTGACTTTAATTCAGGGTGTTCGTAGAGTAAGACTGGCTTTGCTAAGTGTTGCCATTGTTTTAAATTATTCTTCCCTGATATGGTAGTACTCAGAGATTAGGGAAGTAGAAGTATCCACTACTCATCCTTCCCACCTGTTTTTCTTCATTCTGAAGTGTGGTTTACTTCATTGTTTTTCAGATTTGATTGTCTTGTTAGAAGGTCCATGGCTGTGTTATGTTGATCTCATTATTTTTTTCCTCCCATATTTATTTTTTAGCTTCTACATGCCCTTGTCCCAAACTCCCATGAGTGCTT
>PVKY010014852.1:0-10412 GCA_004027775.1 Bradypus variegatus | reverse complement strand
GTAGGCATGTAGTATGCTCACATGCTAATTGTTTACTAACCAGAAATACTTGTCCTGGGGAATGGGAGGCAGCCAGAAGGTCATATAAAGAATTCCCCCTAATTTAACAACACAATAATGATACATATCTACAATTAGGTATATAACCTTACATTTTTCCCAAGTCCTTCCCAGAACCTAAATATCATTAATAGCCAAAGCAGATCAGTGCTTAAGAAAAGAAAGGAGGTCATTAGTCCTATGTTATGGCTACTAATTTTTCCCTCTTTCCAAGGTCTCTGGAAGATGGCATATAGTCTCACTGATTTTGGCCATCATCTACATGCCAGAATTTATCCATTTCTATAAGCGGACTGACCCTTCCTGGGAGGTTCAGATTCCCAAAGTCCTTTTCCTTCTGAACATGCCCAAAAGTGAACTTCTCTTCTTCCTTCCCCACCTTGCTTCATCCTCTCTGCCTGATTTTAATTAGTGGGACCACTATTCATTCACCTATTCCATCATTCAAGCCAGCAATATAGACTTTATAAAAGTTTACCCTTCCCCCCATACTAGTCAATAACTCATTCTTGCTAGTTATTTCTCTAACCCAACTTGTTCTCTTCAACCTTTCAATCTCTGAACTAATTCCGGGCCCTTTCGATTTCCCACTACTAACTGTTCTCGCTGTAGTTTTAACCCCCTTAAATTTTGTTTTCCCCTTTGCTACCACAATACTGCATTCAAACCACTAACTTAAATCTTATGGGATTATACTAATATTATCTCCTTATGTTATGTCTCTACCTGGCCAGATTCTAAGTTCTTCAAGAGCAGGAAATATGTATTATCATCTCTATAACCACAGTGCCAAGCACGGTGCTAACACATAATAGCCATTAATGAACTTGTTTTTAATACAAAAATTCAGATAGACAAAAATAGTACCAGAAATTATATTGCCAGGATCAGGTTTAACATGATTAGCAGATCTTTTAAGGTAATAAATAATGTTGTTAACTTTAATTTAACTTGACATTTTCCCTGAAGTATTAGCTCTTCTGCAATAGGCAGAATTTTTTCTCCCTAAGGAATGTCAACAATTCTTGGATTTGTTCTTTTCATCTTGTGGGTCAACTGATCCATGTACAAGAATATGTTTATTGTGGAAAAGATCAACTAGAAAGCAGTTTTGAACTAGTTCTTCACATAGTGTGTCCAGTTTCCACACACTTTTGAAAATATGATTCCCAAAAAGTAAGACAAATAAAAAGGTTTCTACTGGTAATAAAAAAGTATGCTGCAAACAGAACACCTTTCTTTAAATATATAGTTTAAGTTGTTCCTTTTGCTTTTGAAGGAAGTATCTGACAGGCACACAGTTCAAATGTCTACTATGTTGATTCTGAGAATCAACGCTACTGCTCTAGACTAACTGACCCACATTTTATGGCTATATTTCATTAAAATCATCCGAAATCCAATGCCTTCCAGGAACTTAAGGACAGGAAGTGGATTTCTGGTTCCTTGGACCTCATACATGAGTCTAATCTAAAAGTCAAGATGTACTTTGAAAGAGCGAAAACTTTAAGAAGTCAGAACCGTGAAAAACACACTTGATTATAAAAACTGCTGGGAACCAAAAAAGAGACTATGATGATGCAAGAGGAATTTATCTTCATGACAACTCAGTTATTAAGTTATTTCACAGAAAAAACCAAAACATACAGTTCATTAACTTCCTCACAGCATACACAAGAAATAGATACACGCCAGGTCTTCCCCAAGTCTGCCAAGGAGACCAAGACTGCAGGCTGGCTTAACTTTCCCTTTTGGAGACTGAAAGGTTTCCTCAATTTTTCATCTCACCCTCACCTTTATCTAGGAATACTCTGCATTGCGACTTCAAACAGAATGAATTCTCATCCTTTTGCCAAGTATGTAAACTCCTAGGAGAGGGGTTCCTAAATTAAAGAGGGATCCAGAAGCAGTGTTAATGAAGTAAACATCCAACTTTGCTTGCTTACTTTTTCTAGTTGCTAAGTGAAACATTGAAATCTTATAAAGGACATTTGGAGAGATCATAAAGGCAAATTTCAAAATAAGTAGCCTGATGATGGCCTCCTGAAGACCTGAGAGAAAAGCAAATGGAAAGTTGCTCATTTCATTTTATCGCTATTATGCAGTCTTTATCAACCAACATACCACTTCCAACTGAAGATGAAAGAATAGGCTTCTCACATATGTTGCCCTATTTACCCTTTTTATCTAACGTCATTAGGTTGTAACCTTCAGTTATGAGCATAGGAATATTTCATTAAAGTGATTTTTTTCTAAGATATGTCTTGCAGTGTTGTTTTTGTTACTGTATCCGATGGAGGCATTTTATCTCAAAACACTAAAAGGCAGAGTTTGAAAATAGGTATTGCCAATCTTAGAAAGATTAAGATCTAGGATACAGCCCGGGTGGGATGGGGGTGAGGGAAGGACTGGGAATGACAGTTTCCATAGAGTTAGTTGTGGTTATCTATCTTCAGTTCCTTCAAGGAATTAAGAATTTAGCAAATGGGTTGTATTGTTTCTGCATCCCCAAGCATTTGGGGAAAAACTTCAGAAAATAAGAGGCCTAAGTACAACCAAGGAGATACCCGAGTCAGTACGTGGGAACTCTTGACACTGGAAAGTGTTCCTATGGTTTTTTTTTCCTTTTTAGCATGAAGATACGCCTACATTTTTCCCATTCTTCAAAAATCTAATGTCATTCCATATCTTTAATATTCCCACATATCTAGAAATATTTATCAATAGAATATTTTGTTTATGAAAATAACATACTTTTAATAACAGACCAAAATAACTGAGTTATTCTTTTAATGAACTTCTCGGGCTTTGAGGCCCTTGCCTATGTTAGAATGGACAAATATAATTCAAACCAATTTTGATCTTTTTAAATTATTCTTGTTCTAGTGAATCTCCCAGGTCAGAGTTTCATTTTTCTGAACAACAAAAATCTCCAGATTGGGTTGACACCAATTTCACTAGAATCAAAATAAATTTATGTGCTCCAAAAAGAAGAAAAAAATAAAGTCTTGTGTTTTTCCTACACTTTTTAAAAAGAAAAATTTCTCTCTTTTGTAGAGTCTATATATTTCCTCTCCCTCCCCCATATATTTACATAATTATCTACATGTACACATCTCTCTCTCTTTTAAAGAGTGAATAGATACATAAATGGAAGGAAGAGAGAAAAGAAAGAAGGAACCAAACACAAAGCAAGAATTGTAGGTTATTCAGGTTTAGAGTTTCACAATAAGGATCTTAAAATAATTAATCCATTCTTTGTATTTTGTATAGCAGAAAATCAAGGCCTTAATTCCATGCCATAGCCATATGCTAGTCAGCACTAGCAGTATCTGCTCAGTGATAAACTTCCTAATGGCTTGATTCAAACCTCACCAGTTTATGACATCTATATCTGCCTCCTATGAAATTATTCCCAAATTATGTGGGTGGGTTGGTATCCTTGAATATGGCTTTACCTACTTAAAAATATTTTTACTGCATTTCTGGATATTAAACATTTGGTTTATATGGTAGCTATAGTTTAATTTACTTCGATCTGTTTTGTTATTTTTACAACTGTCTTAACTAAATTTTAACTATCATTTCTTAAGAAATGACCTAGAATATCTATCAAATAACAAGCAAGTTAATATTCTTGTGTTTGTAGAATCACAGCTTTGAAGGTTGTTTAGTCCACCAACCCCGTTAGTTCCTTTAATGTACCATGATCTTTCCCTGGTTAGCACTTGGCAGATGATTTCCCTCCATCTGGATTGTTCTCTTCCAACTCTTTACCTGCTGAGAAGAATCCAGACATCCTTCACTTCTCAATTGAAATGCTGTTTCCCCATCCAGAGGGGTTTTCTTGACCATACCCACTGTTGTTCTATCCCATTAAAGAAGTTACTTGCAGTCATAATAACTTATCAACTTTCTTTGATTTTAATTTTTTTAGTGTTGTCCAATCCTTCCCATTTTTGAACACCATTTTCTTTTATGTAGAAAGAACAGGGCAGCAAAATAGAAGCTGAAGAATCCTACTCTCACATCTACTAACATGGAGTTTCCTTATTCACCTTATTCCTTCTTCTTTGCTCTAAATATGTGAAAAGAATCTTTAGCTCTCCTTGGTGTTTAGCCAAGCTTCAGCCAATTTTGGGCTTTACTCATGATACTATGCTCTCACCTCTGCCCTCATCTAATTCTTCATCTCAGCAACATCTGACACAATTGGGCTTTCTCTTTTTGAAACACTTTCTTGCTTGTATTCCATGACAACACCTCTCCTGGTTTGCTTTCCACTTCACTGGCTTTTTTACTGGCTTCACCTATGCAAGATCCCTAAATACAAGAATAAACCAGGGCTTGGTCCTGAGTGCTCTACTCTTCTCTCTATTACCTCTCTAGGTGATGCCCTCAAGACCATGACTCAAAGCAGCATTTATAAGCAGCTGAATCCCAAATGTCTATATTCAGCTATGACTTCTTCCATTTGCTCCCGATTCACAAATCCAAAAACCCAAATTGACACTTCCACTCAAATACCCAAAAAGACCTCAAATGGTTGGAAGTGAACTCTGATTCCCCTTTCAAATCTGTTCCTCCCCTAGCCTTAACCATCCTAGGAAATGGCTTCACCATCTACCCATATCTTTAGTAAAAAAAAAACTAGGGGTCATTTTGGTCTTTCCCTTCCTGCATTTCTCACCCTTTATCCAATCCATCAGTATGTCTGGTTGATTATCTTCAAAATCCTTCCGGAATCCATCCACTTCTCTCCATGACCATTGTTCTGACACTAATCCAATCCACTGTCATGTCCAGTCTGCTGGAATAGCCTCTTAACTGGTCTTTCTGCTTCTACTCTAGATGCCCTACAATCCATTTTCTTCAAAGTAGACAGAGTGATCTCTCAAACAGAGTGTCACCCTTCCTGAGTGCTGAATCACACCGAGTCTCCTCAGGTGACTCACCTACCTTACCCTTAAAATATTTTCCTAAACACTGCAATGTACAGAATTTTTTATTTGTTTATTTATCTGTGGTCTATCTCCCCATATAATGTAAGTGCCAGGATAGCAGAGGCCTTAGACATTTTATTAACCTCTGGTGTCCACTGTGCTTAGAGGATAGCAAGGGCCATGGGGTGCTCAGTAAGCATTTGTTGAACAAATTGCCAACAGGTTGTATCTAAATCAAAAGCTACCATTTTGATTAAGACCTTCAAAGCTGTGCATGATCCGGACCCATTACTGCTCTGACCCTATTTCCTGCTTCTCTCACGCCCTCTGCTCCAGCTACACAGGCATCTTCACCGTTCCTGGGAGACATTCAGCTTGCTGTTCCTTCAGTCTAGAGCACTCTTCCTCCCTGTGTCCACATGGCTCACCCCCTTACTGCTTTCAGATCAATATTCAGTTATGTTCCCATCAAAACTTCCAAATGCTCCCTGTTCTGTGCCACCAGCACCTCCTGCACTTCTCCTCTACTTTATAGTCTCTCCTTAGCACTTACTCTAATGTTCCCCAGATTTGACTTGCTCACCTTGTTTACTCTCTCTTTCCCCATAAAATGCAAGCTCTATGTGGAGAGAGATTTTTGACTGTTTAGTCCATTTCTGTACACATACTGCCAAGAATAGTAATGTTGAATCATTAATATATTATTGTTCTCAATGAGTTGAGCAGGTGTTTGGTTAAGACTGAACTTACTGAAGATTTCTTGACTATTTTTTAAAAGGCACTTCATTCTCATCACTGGTAATCTAGAGATGTTTCATTTCAAGCCAATGAGAGAAGATTAATACTTGGAGACCATGAATAATGATTGCAAGGGGCATGAAACAAATTAAGCAATACTCTCAACTCCACATATGAAGTCTACAATCAGTTTTTCATGATTCTTTAGTGATGCCATTGCTTCCTACCATCCTATAATAAATTTAAGCTCCATATACATCTAATTGGTAAAAAAATCATTTCCCTTCAACAGCCATCTTTTGAAAGTGACATATTCTTCATGGGAAACACCTGGGTTTGCCCTGTTTTTATGGTAATTGTTTTCAATGTCAACATTGCAATTACTTGCTTAAGAGCTGAACTATTGGCTAACCAACCAGACCCCTGATGAATCAACCCAAGAAACTGGATTAATTATGAGCAGAGCTTTTATGTGAATACTTGGTCTACATTTTGTGCTCTATTGAACTGAAAGACCAAAGAAACTAACTAGAAATTTCCCTTTGTGGAGGCAGGAAAGGAGCAGATTTCTGTTCTGAACCACCTGGGACTTTGGATCACTTCCACTTTTCCAGAAAAACAGTAAAATAAATGAAAAGCAATTCTGAAACCAGCAGATAACTTTAGTGTAAGTTGGTGTGGCACTGGTATTAGAGTGCCTCTTCTGTCAGGTCAAATAAGTATGTTCCAGATATGGCCTTGAGAAAGCTGTGGTTTGCTTACATCTGACAGATTCTCTTTATTCCCTTTTGGCAACTGTGAGAACAGGATCATCCAGTTTCATCTGAAATGTTTTGTTTACCTTTTGAAAGTAATGATAGTAAGATTCTATAGGAGTTCATAGTCCTTCATAATCACATTGATATTAAATTATCTGCCAAGATTACTCTTTTTTGGTCATCACAAGAATCCCTTCTTGTGTTCAAGAAGGGCTGATCCCATCTAGCTAGAGTATTGAACCAGCAAAGTATGAAAAATAACTCTTTGGGGGGAATGGCATAAGATAAGAATGGATCTCATTTCATAATTACGATTCAGACTTTATAGAAGCTTGAGAATTCAATAAATTTAAATACCTGAGAATATCATGCTAAAGTCCATCTTTTCCATTAACTTTCAAAGTTGAGAACTATAAAGTCATGTGTATAAGCATGTATATTTAGTTATTACTGAATATGTGTATATACAGATAGAACTAACTGCTGAGAACAGTACACATTTTTCTTTTACTCAAAACAAAACATTCATAACTATATTATTGTAAATAATTATGTGACTAATAATCCTGAAATTACATGCTATTACTTGTTTTTAATTTAATTATGTACCCATTTGAATAGCTGGCACCTTGTACCTTTCATTTTAGACCTTGAAAGAAAGCTGGCAACATGTTACAGCTGTGGTGACTTTAATCAAACACAGTTTTTCTAGGAACACAACTTCTGCTTTTATTAGTTATATTTCACCAGCTTCATTAGTATTCAGATGCTTAATTAGATAATGTATTGGATGGAATACCTTGGAAGCCAATTTATCTTTACCTCTTGAGTGGAATGCGTGCACACACGCACACACGCACACACGCTAGTCTCTGCAACACTTGAATCAGAATAGGAAGTAACAGCAAAAAGCTGGAAAACAGAAATTACTCTTGACTTCTCAAGAGTGCAAAGACTGAAGAAGTGCAAAGAATGTCCCATCATTTGCCTGGCTTGCTTCCCTAAGTCACTTCCTAAATGAAGCTCTAATCACAAAATCATTATTATTATTATTATTATTTTGGTTGTTTTTGAGATGCAAATTGGAGGACATTGACATTGCTGTGTCTAGTTTTTTGTCCTAACCAGCTTTTGCTATGCAAATGCTAAAACAAAGGCAGCCAGCGAGTTGTCTGGTGACAGCTGTGCACGCACATCATCGTCGCCTTCGCACGGCTTTCTGCTCTAACGCGCTCACACCCAGACCCCGACTCGTCAAGAGCCCAGACGCCCGGCGCCGCGCGCCGCCTTGCAGGCCTGCTGCTCCCCATCCACGTCTCATTTCCTTTTCGCAGGCCAGCCGCCGAGAGCACCCCGAAAGGGTGGTTACACATTCCAGCAGTAACAGCCCGGCCTCCCCGACTCACCAGCCGGCGAAGTTTCCTTTGCCGAGCGGGCTGGGTGTCAGATTTCCGCGAGGCTCCCTCGCCTCTCCGCGGGCCTGCGCCTCCGGGGCTGGCACACCGGCGACAGCCCGGGCTCTGGCTTTACCAGGCGACCATCCCGGGACGGCCCCTGATCCTCCCCGCCTGTGGCCCTGGAGCCTCCGACGCCGGGCGGTCCCCAGCCCTGCCGCTCGGGACTGCCAGTGGCAAGGCGGGTGGCACCACCCCTTGCAGCCGGCCTGAGCCGACTCGTATCTGAAAGGTTTGTGTGAGAAGAAGGCGGGTCTCGAGTCCTAACGCGGATGTGAGGAGCTCACCTCAGGGAAATCTTGCTGGTGACTCAACCGCTGGAATCCGAAAGACACCAGGCTTTTGGTTAAATTCTCCACACTCTAGGGCTTCAAGCCCGAGCGTTGAGTTCATTTTTATTCATGCTGTTTGCTGTGTTTTCTCTGGCATCTCTTATTCAAAAGCCCAGGGCACTGTGAGGCAACTGCTTCCAACGCATTGCATTCTCTGGGAGGGAATCTCTCCTTAGCTATATAGAGAGAGAACAGCCTCAGGATATAAAAGGGGGGTTGTAAAGGAATTAGTGTTTCAAAAGTTAGGATGTATTAACGTGGATACCTTAATCAGTATGGTCCATTCTCACTATGCATTCTGAAGTCACTTCAGGCATCAGTGTTAGTAAATGAAGGCTTTGAGATCAAACGAAATAAGGAAAACACACATTCCCTGGACAAATATTTATTAAGTACTGACTGCAGGCAGGCCCTGTTCTACACACGTGAGATGTGTCCAGCCGAAAGATAGATGGAGATTCTGGCTGGCCCTCTTGGGTTACACTTCAGATGAAATGACATCCCTTGTTTACATGCTGATGGTAAAGGTAAGAATACAAGGTTGTTACATATAATAGGAGTGAGGAAAATAAAAAGCTTCCAACCTGTTGCTTGCATTTGTCTTGGTACACAGTAACAAGACAGTAAAATCTTAATTGTTTCACCAGCTCGGAAAGGAAGCCTTGGAGGCTCAGCCTGGGAGCACTGGCCTTCTCAGCTTGGGACCATCCTACAGCAGTGTGCCATGAGGGGGAAAGGAGGAGCAACAAATAATAATAATAATAAAAAAACAGTGCAGAAGGGGAATAAGGAAAGAAACATTGGGTTCCATAGAAATCTGTCTACTCTTTCAGGAAAATTTGGAGGTTCTATGTTCTGGGCCCAATGTGCTTATCTTTAAAATGGGGATAATGATAATGCCTTCATAGGGTTACTGTGAGTAAACAAGTTCATCCAAATTAAGTGCATAAAACAGTGCCTGGCCCAGGAAGTTCTATACATGCGTTGGCTAGTCTTATTATTTTGGTAGCAATTAATTTACTCCATTCTCCCGGGGCACAATCCAATTCATAAAAAATGTTTCTGATCTACTAGGACAAAGTATAAGAGGTTTAGGATGTGAGTTTTCAAAATATGTATGCCAGGAATTTCTATTTGTATAAATTTATTTGCATTCATTGGCAATATCTGAAGTGCATGTGTATATCCACTGGCCTGGTTAGAGATGAAAGAAAAAACAGGGTGACCTTGAATTTTTCCACTGGATGTAAAACATTATTAATTTTAAATGATTCTTAGCGCTAAACAATGATAACCTTTATTCTTTACCTAGTTTGTGTGTTCCTTTACTAGCATTAATCTTAATAAGTGTATTTCCTGTGTGCACTACAGTTTAGAAAGCCCTTGCTCATAATCATCTCACCTGACTTTCACAACATTGCTTTGAAATAGGCAAGGCATTTATTGTTTTTATTGTCCTCATTTTGAGGATGAGGAAACTGAGGTTGAGAAAGTCCTAACTATTTGCCCTGAGTCATGAAGGTCAGTAGAGGGAGAAACTCAGTTCTGCTGAACCTCAGTGCCGAGCTTATGGCACTCACTACACAGTGCTGCCTCCCTAAAATTTCTGAAAAATGTTCCAGCCGTGAGAAAATCTAACACACACTTTTATTGTCCACTCTCCTTGTCACCCTTCCACAGTCAAGGGTGTCAGCCATCTCCAGAGTCAGCTGTTGCAGGGACAGCTCTTCTAGAATCTCTTGCCACATAGGGTCCTGTCTTTCTGGTTTCAGGGCTCTGAGCCATCAGTGTTTAGCAATGATGCTATTGAGAGCACTGGAATGTTTCCTCCCTGTGGGAAGAGGGGTTCCAAGCAGGAGCAGACAGCTAGTGGAAACAAGAAAATTGTTGCTTGGCCACTTCATAAAGCCCACTTAACCAGAGCTAGGCCAGAATAAAAATCACCGGAAAACCAGCCAGCACAAGGTGATAGCAACATGTGTCATAATAAAGAAGACTTCCTGTACCTTGAGCTCATGAAGCACAAATTAAATAGATGTAATTTCTGCCTTCAGTAGGATTATAATTCAATAAATGCAGAACCAAGGTAAACAGATGTATAAATATATACAGGGAGACTTCTAGTTA
>PVKY010014851.1:0-10418 GCA_004027775.1 Bradypus variegatus | reverse complement strand
TGCAAGGGGTGATAGTGTGATTGTGAAAACCTTGTAGATCACACCCCCTTTATCTAGTGTATGGATGGATGAGTAGAAAGACGGGGATAAAAACTAAATGACAAATGGGATGGGATGGGGGGATGGTTTGGGTGTTCTTTTTTCATTTTTATTTCTTAGTCTTGTTCTGATTCTTTCTGATGTGGGGAAAATGTTCAGAAATAGTTGTGGTGATGAACGCATAACTAGATGATCATACTGTGAACGGTTGACTGTATACCATGGATGATTGTATGTTATGTGAATGTGTTTGAATAAAACTGAATTTAAAAAAAAATACATTCCTAAACACAAATACCTATCACCTCTGCCACCAAAGGCTACCACAAGCACATAATGAGCCTTTTAGGCAAATTAGTAAAAGGTACTCCTTACTGCAGAGGGGACTAGCTCTGGCAAGCAGAGTCCAGGCTGGATATCAGGACTAGCCACCATCTCAGTCAGGTAGCCCCATCAGGTCATGGCCTTCAGTGATGTACATGGCAGCCCCACCACCTCCATCACCTGGTCCAAGCCAACAACTCCCACCTGCACCATAACTACAGCTTCCTTTCCTGTCTCCAGCTTCTATTCTTGCCCCCTGTCCTGAACAGTCTTATTTTCCACAGAGCCACAAGAAGGGTATTTTTAAAACTTACATAAAATGCCATTGCATTTAGAATAGTACCCAAACCTCCCCCACCATGGCCCACAAAGCCCTTGATGAACTGCTGATGCCTCTCTCTCTGACCCCATCTTCTATTCCTCTCCCTCTCTTTCATGGCATTGGTTGCCCCTGCAGCACAGCAAGCTGATTCCAGCCCAAGGGCTATAACCCTGCCTGCTGGCTCAGCCAGAAGCCTTCCCTACTCCATTCCCACCAGAGTGCCACACCTCCCTCCTCATCACTCAAGTTTCTGCTCATGTATCTCATCCTCGCAATAACCTCAGGAACCTTCCTGATAATTGTGGACACCAAGGTCTGAGAGCAAGTAAGTGGGATGGCATTAGTGTCTGGCTTGGAGTCACCAAAATTACAACAGATGGGATTAGAATAGGTGTGAGGAGAAACACTGCTGACTGGGGATGGAAATCCTGCTTTATGACAGACTCTGGAGCAGAGTGGCTGGACTTCCCAGAGAGTCAGGGGCAGCAGAGAAGAAATGGAAAACTGGTTTGTTGTTTACTTTCCAACAGCTGGGTTTGCCCTTAGTCCTCTGATTGGGCAGAAGGTCACCCTGTTGGGGTGAGGGAAAAAAAGTGCCACTGCAGAATCCCCACTGTGAGGAAGGCCCTGAAGCCAGGAGGAGACACCAACATAACACAAAGGTCTCCCTCTCCCACGCAGATGCTGAGGAAGGAAAACAGATCTCTGTTGCTACTGAAGGCTCCAATAACCACACAGCAAAAGACTAATTCTAGAGCAGGACAGATAAGGGATATCTTCTATGGTATAGGAGAAACACACAAAACTGGAAGCCAGGAGACCTAGTCTTGAGTGTCAGGCTTGGTATTTCTGTGATCCTGGCAAGTCTCTAAAGTCTCTTTGTTTCTTTATGCCTCAGTTTCGTCATCTGAAAAATGATATGGATGAACCACTCACTGTCTCTCACAGTTGGCACCTACTGAAATGGAATCTCCAGGGGAGAGTCCCAGGAATTGGCATTTGACAGAGCAGCCTGGGAGATTTCAGTGATCTCTATGCTGATCTCTAAGTTTTCTTCTATCTCTATGTTGTTCTCTAAGCTTCCTTCTCTAACATTCTTTAAATTTTAAACCATAAACATATCCAAATATTGAAAAAAAACTGCTGCAGAATTGAGTTTATCTAATATTCAAATTGTCACGTTGCCAAAATTACAAGTCATGATCATTGCAGTCACCAAGGAACAATGCATGCCCACAGCTATGACAAATGATTAACTAAATGATCAGATTTTCACTGCCTTACCAAAACATCAGGAAATTTATCTTAGCATTAGCTGCCTTAAACCTCTGGGTAAAATACATTAAAAACAACTGCAAATTACTGATGACTAATGCCCTTCAATTTGGCCTCAAGCTGAGAAATTCTGTGCAGAAATGAAGTGGTTTATAATCCCACAGGTCTGTTCTATTATAAACTGCAGGTGGCAAATCAAGTGGCTATGAACCACGCTCTGAGTATGTGTGAAAAATCAATACTCAAGGAGAGTATTTCTGCAGCTCCTTTAATGGGAACTCAACTGTCCAGACAAAAGGCAGATGCTAGCCGTGAGGTCCCAGGAATCGAGGTGGTGCCTAATAGGGACCCCAGGCTAGTGGTTTTCACTCTCCCCATCCAGCCAGAGCAGCTACATCTGCCCTTTGCAAAAAAGCAATTTAAAGCAAACTCAGAAGAAAGCTGGAAAGAAAATAACTGCAACTCACATCAATGACCTATTTTCTGAATCCAGCTTATCTGAGATTGGATTTTCATTCTTCCAAAAATCAGCAGAACACTTCAGGCCTAGAGAATGGTGTCTTTGAGGAGTGCATGGACCAGAACAGATAATACATTGTCACCAAAGGGCTTGCTTCAGACCCAGGTTTCAGGTGGTGGTAGCCTCGGACGACTGTTGTGGGAGAGGCTGATGAATCCACCAAATCCTTGGTGGTTTTGCTTTACTATTAGCCAAGATTAATGTGATATAAATTGGTAATGAACCCAATCTATTTATTGTCTCCTACCAGCACAGTAGCAAAATCAAAAGTATTCTCCCAGGCCCTGTGTGCATGCCATTTAATATTTCCGATTTCATATTCCCCTAACTTTAGGTTGCAATGCCCTTTCATTCCAGACATAGCACAATCAAAACTAACATCGTTTTCTAAGCCTACGGCTCAAAGGCCAGAAGGAAGGCTCACTTCCCTGAGCTGCAGATGGACCCAGAAAAATGTCAGGAGGTTCCAATCTGAATTCCTGAGGGAAGAAAAGTGACGGTTCAACAGCATTTAGCAGCCAACCAGGGCTGTGCAGAGAACAATGGGCTGCCAGAGGGGGATTAGGAACAGGAGGGCAGGACCTGCCTGCCTGCAGGGAGCTGCTTACTTTTTGTTCCCACATAACATAAAACTCACCATTTTAACCTCATATTTTTTCCAAACAAACACTCCCCTCTCTTCCCATAATCTACTTTCTCTCTCTGTGGATTTGCTATACCCAGTCATCTTAGTCATCTTTTATAAGTGATATCATACAATAGTCATCCTTATGTGCCTTGTTTATTTTGCTGAGTATGTTTTCAATGTTCTTTCATAACTCCATGCTTTCTTATGGCCAAATATTATCCCATTGTGTATACATACCACATTTTGTTTATCCATTCATGTGTTGATGGACACCTGGGTTGTTTCCACCTTTTGGCTATTGTGAATAATATTTCTACAAACATTGGTGCACTAATTACCTGTTTGCGACCCTGTTTTCACTCTCTTTGGATATATACTCAGAAGTGGAATCACCAGGTCATATGGAACTGCCATATTGCTTTCCACAGTGGCTGCACCATTTACATTCCCATCAACAAGGCACTAGCGTTCCAATTTCTCCACAACCTCTCCAACACTTATTTTCCGTTTTTCAGTACTAGCCATTCTTGTGAATATATATATATATATATATATTAGTGGGGAGGGATAAGAGGTGTTTTGGGTGTTCTTTTTTATTTTTTAAATTTTGGAGTAATGAAAATGTTCTAAAATTGATTGTGGTGATGAATGCAGAACTATATAATGTATAATGATATTGTGAGCCACTGATTGTACACTTTGGATAGATTATATGTTGTGTGAATACATCTCAATAAAATTGCATTAAAAAATCAATTGGCCATAGATGTGTGTCTATTTCTGGACTTTCAATTCTGTTCCACTCATCTATTTGTCTATCTTTATGCCAGTACCACATTGTTTTGATTGCTGTAGCTTTGTTGTACAATATGAAATTGGGAGGTCTGTGTTCACCAACTTTGTTCTTCTTTTCAAAACTGCTTTGGCTATTTGGGGCCCCTTGCAGTTACATATAAATTTGAGGATTTAATTTTTTCCATTTCTGGAAAAAGAAAAACTGTTGGCATTCTGTTAGGGATTGGATTGCATCTGTAGATTGTTTTCAGTAATACTGACATCATAACAATATTCTTCCAATCTATAAGCATGGGATGTCTTGCCATTTACCTAGGGCTTCTTTAATTTCTTTCAACAGTGTTACGTAGTTTTCAGTGTACAAGTCTTTTACACCCTTGGTGAAATTTATTCTTAGATATTTTATTCTTTCAGATGCTATTATAAATGGAATTGTTTTTTTTAAATTCCTCAGCAGATTGCTCAATGCTAGTGTATAGGAACACAATTGTTTTTTATGTATCGATCTTGCACCCTGCCACTTTGCTGAACTTATTAGCTCTTAATAGTTTTCTTGTGGATTCTTTTGAATTTCTGTATATAAGATCACATCATCTGCAATTAGAGATCATTTTATTTCTTCATTTCCTATTTGGATACCTTTAATTTCTTTTTTTGCCTAATTGCTCTGGATAGAACTTCTAGTACAATATAAAGTATCCACCAGACCAAAAAAAAAAAACACAAAAAAAGAGAAAGAAAATAACCAGGACACACACACACAAGTGCATTGGCTCTTTATGTCCTAGTAGAAGCTGATGTAAGCCAGAAGCTGCTACTGCAAATGGGCTAAAACATAGGCTAGCATTTTTGCTGGGCCGTCAGAGATCTGCCAGACCAAGAATCTTCCACCCACAAAAGAATGAAAATTAATTTTAAAATGGTGCACTGGTTTTTGACCTCCCTATGGATGCTGGTGGGCATCTGTAAGCCACTGCTGCCTAAAGGGCTGAAACCAAGGCCAGCCTTTGCCACGGGCCCTCAGGCACCTACCAGACCAGGAAATGCCAAGGAGAGGGAGAGGGGGAGGGGAAAGGGGATGGAGAGGAAGAGAAGGAGGAGGAGGAGAATAAAGAAAACGACAGGTGGCGGAGGTGGGGATGGGGTGAGAGGGAAGAGGGAAAAACAGCTAAAGAAGGTGCACTGGCTCTTCACCTCCCGGTGGGTGCTGGTGAGAGGCCGGAAGCTGCTGCCGCCCAGAGGGCTGAAACCTGGGCTGACAGCCACTTCGGTCCTTCAGGGATTCCCTACCCGCCCCGCCCCCTCGGCCCGCCCACCTCGTCACTACCCCAACCCCAACTTTGGACGACGAGGTTTCCTCTTCCTGCCCTGGACAGAGCCGGCAGCTACCCGGAATCCTAGTGTTGTTTTTCCCAGCAGCTGCAGGTTTTGACAGCTACTGCCTCTGGACTGAGGAGTGAAGACTGAGGAACGGGGACTGAGCAATGGGAGATGATCACAGTTTCTTGTTTTCACTTACAAAAGCAGAACTCCGGCAGCCTTTCCCTTCTTCTGGCACTCCTGTAGTTGTTTTAAATGTCCAATGTGATTCCAGGATTACCACCTAGTTAATTCTAATACCTTTTTCCAGTTCATACACTTTTCTAGCGGAGCAAGGTGTCTGTAAAACTTCCTAGTCCGCCATTTTGCGCCTGCGCTCTGCAGGTAGCTACCTTTCCCGGGCAAGTTCAGGCCCCAGGGGAAAAAAACACCACGCCCCCAGCAAAGGAGGACTGGCTGACAAGTCTTTATTATATTAGGGGTTTGCGGGGGGCCATCCAGATCATAGAGCCCTAGTAATTTAGCCTTCCTTCCTTCCCCACCTCCCTACCTTCCACCTCAGCCCTGACAATATTTGTTAGTCTAAAATGGAGCATCCGAAGGAAAGGACATGTTCCTGCATATGACTGAGAGCCAGATCTGCTCCAGGAGGTAAAGTGTTTAGATCTAAGAAAGCAGTTAAAAACATTCCCCGTGTGAGTGCAGTAGCAACTGCATGACAGCTATTTGCATAATTTTCCTTCTGTAACAGACTTCAAAAATAACAAGAAAACTAAATAGTATCTGTTAATTTCAAGTTTGCTTGAGCTGCTACATTTAATAGAGCTAAGTACATAAAGTACCATAATTATGAATTATGCAGCATATCATTTGTTCTCTCTACTGAGACATTTTGGAGAATTGTCACTAAATTTGTGTTATAGGATCACCAACTTGATCTGGGATACCTACTTGGAAATGTACTGATAATGATGGAAGGTGGCTTATACAGCAAGTTCATCTAAGAGTGGCAAAAAATAATAATTGGTATCATGAATTAAGGTAGACACACACACACCAAGTCAGGAATGACTTAAGAACAATGGTGCCTAGAAGCAAAAGAATGTCATAGATGATTTCTGCATGTGCTGAGACCACTACATGGTCAGCAACACAAGGACAGGACCATGTCTATCAGGTTCACCATTATATACCCTGTACCAAACATGCACCTGGCACATGAAAATATAATGCTGAAACACTGGCCAACTGGATGAATGAATGAATGAATGAATGAATGAATGAAAGTGATCCCTTGATATAAAAAAGGCAATTATTATACCTAAGAAATGCTTGCATAAGATTTATTTTTCCAAAAAGCTGGAAATAGCAAAAATTCTATCATTATTTCCATTCATAAGCATATGTGTCCACATGCATTCCCAGACACACACACATACACACACCTCCCAAAGCACGTCAAGTAAAACCACCTTCAGAAGATAAGTACATAAAGAAGAAAATACTTTAACTTAAAAATTCTTCATTATAGCAGATACAGTTTCAAAATTAGCAAAGCATTTTATAACATTTTTCAATGAATTACTGCAGGTTAACCTTTAAGTCTCCTTCATCCATTATGGACCGCCACATATTAAGCTTGGTGGCTGAAGAATGGTAAGGGAAGGTTAAAAAAAAAATGCTACATTTTAGGTTTTTCCCCCTGGATAATTTTTCCAAATAACATCCTATTAAGTTTTACTCTAAACAGATGCATTTTTGGCAGGACCAAATAATCCGTTTTCTGCTCTATTTTAGTATCCATATTTTCATTTCATGGGTTTTATCGCTCAATTCTAAAATACATTCTAAATCAAAGGACAACTTAACAAAAGTCATTAGCTGATCCTTTTTTAAAAAAATAAATTTTAATGGTCAAAAGAGATAGGACCTCTGGGTATTCTGACCAGAGGTTTGAAAAACTTGAGGTCCGGAATTTCCCTGTTTTCCCACATGCAAACACAAACACCCATGCACACACAGAGCTGACTTGCTTCCTGGGACATGGGAGGGAAGAAAGAATGGCTGAGAGTAAGAAGCAAGGGCTGAGAACTGCAGTTTCAATGTGGATCATGTGCCCTGGGGGTTGTTCCTACACTTTTATATGTCTCTCTATGTAAAGAACTGTTCCAGTTTGCTAATGCTGCCATTATGCAAAATACCAGAAATGGACTGGCTTTCATAAAGGGTATTTATTAGGTCACAGATTTACAGTTCTGAGGCCCATAAAAGTGTCCAAACTAAGGCATCAACAAGAGAATATGTTCACTGAAGAGTGGTCAATGGCATCCGGAACACCTCTTTCAGCTGGGAAAGCATGTTGCTGGCATCTGCTACTTCTTTGCTTCAGGGTTCTGGTTTCAAAATGGCTTTCTCTAAAATGTCTCTGAGCTTGTCTCTCTTAGCTTCTCTGGAGCAAACCCTGGGCTAGCATCTCAAAGCATCAGCAAGCATCTGGGTCTCCTGGCTTAGCATATTCTAGGGTGTTTTCATCTCTCTGCTCTCTGTGTGAGCTCCCTTTAAAGGACTCCAGTAAACTAATCAAGACTCCAGTAAACTAATCAAGACCTGAATGGGCAGGGTCAAACCTCCATGAGGTCACACCCTAATTAGAAAGATTAATCAATCTTTCAATCAATCAATCAGAAAGATTAATCAATCTGCCCCCTCAAGATTGCATTGAAGAATTTGGCTTTTAGTGGGAAATAATATATCCAAACTGGCACACAGCCCAAGAGGAATGGAGCTAATTCAATCTAGGGTTATGGTCCTCAAGCTTACTGTACATTGGAATCAGCTGGAAAGGTTTAAAAAACAGTGATTCTTGGGTCCCACCCCTAGAGCTTCTGATTTAATTGGTCTGGAGTGTGGCCTGAGCTTCCCAGGGGGTTCTAATGTGCAGCAAAGCTGTAGGGCAGTGGTTCTCAGACTTTAGTGAGCATCAGAATCCCCTGGAGAGCCTGTGAAAACACAGATCACTGGGTCCCGTCCACAGAGTTTCTGATATTTGTTCTGGGGAAGGGCCCCAGAATGTGCATTTCTAACGGCTGATGTGGATGCTCCCAGCCAGGGATCCCACTCTGAGAACTACTGTTCCAGGAAATCAGGTGAGGAGGTGAGCTGAAGGGATGGAGGAGGGATGGAGAAGCACCAAGTGAAGGCCCTGAGAGGAGAGAGCACAAGGGGAAACATTCCTCAATCTAAAGGATTTTTGGTATGGCCAGAGTTTAGGTAGTGAAATAAGGGTTGTCCAAATGTCAGGCTGAGAGATAGCAGGGGTGCTAGCCCTGGTCCTGCCTTCTGTGATTTTGACTGAGGAGGAAATGATTCCATGAGGCTGCTGGTGTTCACAGGCCTTGGCCACAGCAGTGTTCTAAAGTCATTGGTTCCCTTAACTCTCAGAATATTAAATATCCAGACTAGTTTATCGTTAAAAGTAATGATACCTGTTCCGGTTTGCTAATGCTGCCATTATGCAAAATACCAGAAATGGACTGGCTTTTCTAAAAGGGATTTATTTGGTTACAAATTTACAGTACAAAAGCCATGAAAATGTCCAAATTAAGGCGTCAACAAGAGGAGACCTTCTCTGAAGAACGGCTGATGGCGTCCAGAACACCTCTGTCAGCTGGGAAGGCACATGACTGGCATCTGCTGTTTCTTTGCTCCCAGGTTGCATTTCAAAATGGCTTTCTCCAAAATGCCTGGGTCTCTCTTACCTTCTCTGGGGCAAACTCTGGGTTTCATCTCTTAGCTTAGCATCTCCAAACATCCTTCTGTCTGCATCTCCAACCATCTCCAAGTGTCAGCAAGCATCTGGGTCTCAGCTTAGCATATCCTGGGGTGTTCTCATCTCTCTGCTCTCAATGCAAGCTCCCTTTAAAAGACTCCAGTAAACTAATCAAGACCTACCCTGAATGGTCAGGGTCAAATCTCCAAGGAAACATTCAATCAAGAGGTCACACTCTAATCAGAAAGATTAATAACTCTGCCCCCACAAGATTTCATTAAAGAATATGGCTTTGGGAGGACATACTCAATCCAAACCAGCACAATATACCCTACACAGATGTTAAGTTTATCTAATCTAATTTTAATATCACCCAATTCTTACAGAAATCCTGGAAGCAAGAAGGGCTGGCACTCCTATCTTTGTTTTGCAGATAAGGAAAAGGACTCAAAGAGATCAAATGTTGGTGCCAGGTCTAGAACCCAAGCATTTTGCCCCCTGGTCTGGTGATCTACTATAGCTCATTACCCTCTGACCTTTAATCCTAATCCCAAATGGAAAAGTCTAGTTCCATAGGAAAATTGTCTTCACATTTCTGAAAGGTAAAGAAGAAATCAGCTCTCCACAGAGATGCTACCATATATACCCACCTGTAGCATATGTCACCTTAGAATGCTCTAGCAGGCCCTAGCTATGTTTGGACAACTATTTGCCTCTACAGAAATTCATTCTGAGTATAAAGTTGATTTGATATACAACTAAGGTATTTGTCATCTCTCTTAGCTTCTCCAGAGCAAAGCCTGGGCTAGCATCTCAAAGCATCAGCAAGTGTCTCTAAATGACTTTAAGCAATGGGCTGAAATTTGGGTAGCTGCCGTGAGGAGGCAGTAATGCTTGGCTTTGATTCTGCTAAACCAGAAAGCTGGGCTTTCCTCAACTATGCATAATAGAGACACTGCACAGGTATAATAAGCAACTCAGGGATTTATTGTTTTCTTTCTTCAAGATTAACTCTCTTCAAAAAAGACTGGCTACAGTGGAGGACTGAATTGTGTACATGGACATGTTCTTAGTCTTGGCCTGCATTCTGGTAGGTGTGGACCCGTTGAAAATAGGATCACTTGAAGATGTTACTTTAGTTAAGGTGTGGCCCAGCTGAATCAGGTTGGACTTTAATCTGGATTATGGAGTCCTTTACAAGCAGAATCAAATTAAGCCATAGAGAGAGAAAGCCACAGGAAGAAGCCAAAAATCAACAGAAACTGGAGGAGAAAGGAAAAGGCATTGCCATATGACAGAAAAGGCAAGGACCAAGGATTGGTGGTGGCCAGCCCTACAATCCCACAGTCTTCAGGGGGAAAGCATCACCTTGCTGAAGCCTTGATTTTGGACTTCTCACCTCAAAACCATGAGCCAATAAATTCCC
>PVKY010014850.1:0-10412 GCA_004027775.1 Bradypus variegatus | reverse complement strand
ACACACAATGAATAAGGATGTAATTTGAAACAAGCACAACATAAAGGGGAAGGACAGAAGGATATAGGATGAAAATATGTATAGGCTATTGAAGTCAAGTTGGAATCAACACAAACTAAATTGTAATACATTTAGGATGTTAAATGTAATCCCCATGGTAAACCATAGAGACAATAACCAAAAGTCTACACAAAAGGAAAAGAGACATGATTCAAAATTGCTCTTTTTAAAAGATCATCTAAACAAAAGGGAAGACAGTAATGGAGGAAATGAGGGACCAAAAAAACAAAGATACAATACTTACAATTAGCAAATGGCAGAAGTAAATCTTGCCTTATGAGTAATTATCTTAAATGCAAATGGATTAAACACTCCAATCAAAAGGCAGAGATTGGCAGAATGGATAAAGTAACATGACCCAAGTATATGCTGTTTATCAGAGACACATTATAGATCCATAGATACAAACAGGTTGAAAGAGAAAAGATGGAAAAAAGTATTTCATGCAAATGGTAACCAAAGAGAGTCACATGGCTATATTAATATCAGTCAAAATAGACTTTAAGTCAAAAACTGTTACAAGAGACAGAGAAGGATATTGTATATTTATAAAAAGGTCAATTGAATAAGGAGACTTAACAATTACAAACCTATAAGCACCCAAAAATAAGGCACCAAAATATATGAAGGAAACATTGACAGTATTAAAGATTGCCAATAATGGTTGGAGATTTCAGTACATCAATTTCAATACTGGAAAATCAATCAATATAATACACTATGTAAATAGAATGAAGGAAAAAAACCCACATGGTTATCTCAATAGATGCAGAAATGGCATTTGACAAAATCAAGCACGCTTTCTTGGTAAAAACACCCAGAAAGTAGGAATAGAAGGGAGCATTCTCAACATGGTAAAGGTCACTTATAAAAAGTCCACAACCAACATCTACTCAATGATCAAAGACTGATAGCTTTCTCTCTACAATCAGGAACAAGGCGAGGATGCCTGCTTTTACTGCTGCTAATCAATATTGTACTATAATTTCTAGCCTGAGCAATTAGACAAGAAAAATAAGTATAGGTATCCAAATTGGAAGGGAAGAAATAAAACTATCTCTATTTGCAGATGAAATGATCTTATGTATAGAAAATCCAAAAGAATTGACAAGAAAATGTGTAGAGCTAATAAACTAGTTCAGTGAATTAGCATGGTATAAGATAAACACACAAATATTAATTGTGTTTCTATACACTAGTAATGAACAATCTGAAGAAGAAATCAAGGAAATAATTCTATTCACAATAGCATCTAAATATCTAGGAATAAGTTTAATGAAGGATACAAAAGACTTTGTAAACTATAAAACACTGCTGAAAGAAATTAAAGAAGACCTAAATCAATGGCAAAGCATCCTATGTTCATGGACTGGAAGAGTTAATATTGTTAAGATGTTAATATTATCTAAAGCAATATACAAATTCAGTGCAATCCCTATCAAAATTTCAGCAGCCCTTTTTGCAGAAATGGAAGAACCAATTATCAAATTCATATGGAACTGCAAGAGGCCCTGGATATCTAAATTTTGAAAAAGAAAAACAAAGTTGGAGGGAGGAGTCTCACATTCTGATTTAAAATTGTACTCAAAGCTACAGAAACAAAAGTAGTGTGGTATTGACATAAAGATAGACAAATAGATGAATGGAACAGAATTGAAAGTCCAGAAATAGACCCAGACATCTTTGGCCAGTTGATTTTGACAAGGGTCCTATGTACATGCAGTGGGAAAAGAATAGTCTTCAATAAGCGGATCTGGAAAACTGGATACCCACATGCAGAAGAATGATGTTAGACCCCTAACTCACACCATATTAAAAAAATCAACTTGAAATGTATTAAGGACCTAAATATAAGACTTAAAACTATAAAACAGATGATGGCAGATAACGTAAGGGTAAATCTTCATGATCTGGTGTTCCTATTTGCTAATGCTGCCTTTTCACAAAACACTAGAAATGGATCAGCTTTTATAAAGCGGGTTTATTTGGTTATAAAGTTGCAGTCTTAAGACCGTGAAGTATCCAAGGTAAGTCATCAACGATTGGGTACCTTCACTGGAGGATGGCCAATGGCTTCCGGAAAACCTCTGTTAGCTGGGAAAGCACGTGGCTGGTGACTGCTTGAGTTCTGGTTTCAAAATGGCTTTCTCCCAGGCTGCAGCTCCTCAAAAATGTCACTCTTAGTTGCTCTTGGGGCGTTTGTCCTCTCTTAGCTTCTCTGGAGAAAAAGTCTGCTTTCAAAGGCCATCTCCAAAATGTTGCTTTATAAGCTGTAGCTCTTCTCTCAGCTCTTGTGCATTCTTCAAAGTGTCCCTCTTGGCTGTAGCAAGCTCGCTCCTTCTGTCTGAGCTTTTATAGGGCTCCAGTGAACTAATCAAGGCCAATGCTGAATGTGTGGGGGCATGCCTCCATGGATGTTATCTAATCAGAGTTATCACCTAAAGCTGGGTGGGTCACATCTCCATGGAAACAATCTAAGAATTACAATCTAATCAATACTAATGCATCTGCCCACACAGGATTACATAAAAGATAATGACGTTTGGGAGGACATAATACATTCAAACTGGCACACCTGTGATTTGGCAATGGATTCTTAAATATGACACCAAAAACCCAAGCAGCAAAAGAAGCAATAGATAAATTTCATTTCATCAAAATAAAAAACTTTGCACATCAAAGAAAATTATCAAGAAAGTGAAAAGACAACCTACAGAATGGAAAAAAGTTGCAAACCATGTATCAGATAAAGCCGTAATATCCAAGATACATAAAGAACTGCTACAACTCAACAACAAAAAAACCCAATAAAAAATGGGCAAAGGACTTGAATAGATATTTTTCCAAAGAAGGCATACAAATGGTCAATAAGCATACAAAAAATGTTCAATCTCATTTATCATTAGGAATATGCATATCAAAACTGCAATGAAATATCACTTCACACCCAGAAGGATGGCTGTTGTATTAGTTGACCAGGCTGCTACCACAAAGACCACATGAGTTTCTTAATCAATAAGCATTACTTGGCTCATAGTTTTGGAGGCCAGATGTTGAACATGAAGTTACTGCTTTCTCTGTGTAGACTATAGGGTTCTGGTGCTGGCTGCTGGCAATCCTTGCATTTCCTTAGTTTCATCTTGATTCACACCACATTCATGTCACATGATGATCTCCTCTCCTTTTTTGTGTCTGTTCTTCCAGGTTTCACTGGCTCTTTATAAGGCCTCCAGTAATCCAAATTAAGACCCACTCTCATTCAGTTGGGCCAAACCTTAACCCCAAATAACACCTTCAAAAGGTCCTATTTACAGTGGGTTCATACCTACAGGAATGCAGATTAAAACATGTCTAAATTGGGGTACATAATTCAACTTACCACAGCTATTATTTTAAAAATGGAAAATAAGTATTGGAGAGGATGTGGAGAAATTGGAACTCTAGTGCATTGTTGTTGGGTATGCAAAAGTTAAGTGCAGCCACTGTGGAAAGCATGATGATGCTTACTCAAAAAATTAAATATAGATTAGCATATGTCTCAGCAATTCCACTTCTAGATATATATCAAAAGAAAGTGAAAACGGTCTCAAACAGACCCTTTTACACCGATGTTTATAGCAGCACTATTCACAATAGCCAAAAGGTGGAAATAATGCAAGTGTCCATCAACAATGAATGGATATACAAAATGTGGTATGTACAAACCATGGAATATTCAGCTATAAGAAAGACTGAAGTTATGAGATCTGCTGCAACATAGAAGAACCTGGAAAACATTAATGATCAGTGAAATGAGCAAGTCACATAAGGACAAATATTATATATCACTTACATGAGTAGAAATAGCCGGTTTTCAGATATTGAGAGTAAATTAGAGGTTACTGGGGGAGTTTGAAGCCGTGAAGAGAAGTATTTGTAAACAAAACAAAATTGGTGCTGTATATTACAGATTCTGCTCATTTATACATGGAAGACATTTACTATCATTATTACTATTAAATCTTATAGTCTATGAAAATTTTTAAAAATTGAATGTGAAGGGATTTAAATTAGACGTATTAGTTCTCTCTCTATATAAAGTCTATACTATCTTGCTAGCATTGTTTTAGAATGATGCTATGCAGGATACAATGAAGTAAAGGCATGGTACTTTAAAATATGCTGAGATATGTTAAGACAATTTAATATATAATCCATTAATTCAAAGATTTACTGAGTCAACACAAGAATTGCCTACCAGAAGGAAAATTATGCTGTAATATTAAAAAATCATTTTATAACATTAGTGATTTACATTTATGCTTTCATTTGGTTGTTACCAGATTCCTAATACTATCTCTAGGCACCTCAAATATTATACAACTAAAACTTGCTTTTCTTTGGGTATTGTTTAAATACTTGTTTTCTCATATATAATAAATGACTGTATTTTAGAAAGTTAAAAATTAATAGGACCAATGACTACTTCTCACATTAAAGAGCTATAAATTTGGTATCTAAAAGTTAGCACTTATAGTTTATAATGGGACCTTGGGTCCTTCTTGCATACCTAAAATAGATTTGTGATTGACATCGATTGATTTACCAGACATTTACAGCAATGTGCAAAGAAGAAAAACATTTGCTATAGAAAAGTGGAATTCACAATGCATGGCAGTTGGTATAGATTTGAACTAAACTTACTCCTACACTAAATAGATGTGACCATATATTTATATATGTATATTGTAAACAGGATGACAATAAAAATAAAGAAAAACTTAGCATAGCACATAGCAACCATGTGCTTTTAATAAATATGTTAATACAAAGTATCTTTACAAATTAAACAATGTACAGAAGGCACAGAAGATTTTGGTAATCCTCAGCTCATATTTTCTCACGTGAAGGTGAAATCATTCAGTTTAATAGTGACCAACAGACCTGCAACTCTATACTCTTATAAACCAAAATAATAATAATGACAGTACTTATCTTAAAATGCTTTAAAATAAGCTCAACATAAAGGAAAAATTTTAGACTGTGATTTTAACTTAAAAAAAAATAGGTAATAGACATGTACAATAAAAATCCAAAACATATAAATGGTCATTTCCTCTCCCCCATCTGTGCAAGTCTTCTCCCTAGAGGTAACCATTGCTCTCATTTTCTTGTGTATCTTCCAGACTTAGCATGTGCATTCTATTAATTTTTAATGATTGTTATTCCCATTTTTGTTTATTTTAGATGACTCCAGAATTGATGGTAAAAGCATGTACCTTTTACACTGGAAGATTAAAAAAGACTCACTTTTGGTAAGAATGTGTTTTATATAAACTATTTCTTCCTCTTTGTGTTCTTATATTTGCTATTCTCCAAAGAAAAACTCACTTTTGGCCAATTATGCTGATTTTATCTATTTAAATCATGATCCCACCCTTTTATATTATATATTTCTTTTCTACTTAATTAGCTTTTACTTAGTTAAAACATGTTCTTTACTTCTGCAAGGTATCATTGTGTGTGTATATGTGTGTGCATTTACTGAAAGTCAAGTTCCTTCACAATCTCTCATCTGAAACCCTTGGAGCCAGATATATTTTAGAGTTTAGTTTTTTTTTAGAAAGATGATTCTGTGAACATACTGTATATTATTATATGACATCCTCAGCAGTGGCTGGGCAGCACATTGGAATCAAACATATTAGTGAAACATAAATATTCTTATTAAGTGAAATAAAGAAAGACTATGGACAGCCATGAGTCAGTTCCAGAGGTGTTGCTGCAAAATTAGGTTAGGTCACATCTAGTTTTGTCTAAAAAGAATATGAAAAAACTTTCGGATTTCAGAGCTTTCTGGATTTTAAAAATTTAAAAAATGGAAAATAAAAGTGATCCAAGGACTGGCTGGAAATAAAACAATAAAAATAAAATTAGAAAGTGGATAAATTGTTAAAAATAAACTTACATGTTACAAAATTGTCATAGTATGCAAAAAAGTTATCAATATGTGAACTAGGAATTGGAGATGTTCATTTTCAGTCAATTAACTTTTGGGTAAATTACTTAGAATGGGAGGAATAATTTTAAGAAATTCCCTCCATCATGGCCAAACACATACAGTAGGTAAAATTCACTGAAAATAAATTACAATTTCTAAAATTCCCTAAAATCTAGAGAATGAATAAAAATGCTGAAAAGAACATCAAATATTGCAAAAGAGTCTCAGGGTTTACAAAACTCGTGAATAACAAAATATAGTAGGCTCCTGGTTAAACCCACCTCAAAGCTTTACTCAACAATTTCTCCATCCCCACTTCCAACTTCACATTGCATTGATTAGAAATAGCTATTTTATTAGGTTTATGAGAACACTTGGCAGAAAGTTCACACCCCAGATACCTAATCATTTAAACTCCCATTAGCCATTTCTTATTTCCTACTCTGCACAGTTCCTTTCTCCTGCTGTTGTCTACTTCCCCTCCCCAACACAGCCTTTAAACATCCCTTCTATTTGAGCAATTCCACTCTGCAATGGTATAGTCTATCTTTGTTGATTCTTGTAACCATTTGAATCATTTTGTTTTGTGGCTCAACAATATTTGTTTTAATTTATTTTGTACCCAACTTGAGAGTCTTTTTACTTTAATAGGAGAATTTATTCCATTTGTATTTTTTTATCTTAATGTATTTCAGGTTTTGTTTCCTTAATCATGTTTAATGCCTTTCTTAAAATCCAGTTTTATTGAGATATATTCACACACCATACAAACCGTCTGAAGTATATAATCACTGGCTCACAGTATCATCACACAGTTGTGCATACAACCCCATGATCAATTTTAGAACATTTTCATTACTCCAGAAAATAAATAAAAATGAAAAAGAAAACCTAAACTTCCCCTTTCCACCACATTCACCCACAATTCATTGCTGTTAATTATACTCACAATAGCATACTATCGTCACCTCTGTCCATTTCCAAACATTTAAGTTCAACCTAGTTAAACATTCTGCACATATTAAGCAACTGCTCCCCATTCTTGAGCCTTATTCTATATCTTGGTAACCTATATCCTATATTTTATGTCTATCAGTTTCCGTATTTTAATTAGTTAATATCAGTGAGATCATACAATATTTGTCCTTTTGTGTCTGACTTATTTCACTTAACATAATGTCCTCACGGTTTATCCATGTTAGGTGCTTCAGGACTTCATTCCTTCTTATTGTTGACTAATATTTCATCATGTGTATATGACACATTTTGTTTATCCATTCATCGGTTGATGGACAGTTGGGTTGTTTCTGTCTTTTGGCAATTGTGAATAATGCCACTGTGAACATTAGTGAGCAAATTTCTATGTGTGTCTCTGTTTTCAGATCTTCTGGGCACATCCCGAGTAGCGGGATTTCTGGGTCATAAGGCAATCCTATACTTAGCTTCCTGAGGAACCACCAAACCTCCCTCCACAGTGACTGTACCATTTTACATTCCCACCAGCAGTGAATAAATGTTCCAATTTCTCTGCATCCTCTCCAACACTTGTAGTTTCCTGTTTGTTTAATAGCAGCCATTCATAATTGGTGTGAGATGATAAATCATTGTGGTTTTGATTTTTTATGCCTTTTGTTTTTATTATGTATTTTTGCTGTTTCTTTGTTTTCTAGCCTTTTTGAAATATGGATCTTGATTTTTCTTTCCCTTTTTTCATTCTGAAAATTTAGTACTCTTAGTTATCTAAAAATCTTTGAATTTGTTCTTTTTAAAGTGTTGGTCAGCAGTCACACTAGCTAAGGAGTCTGAACTGGAAGATAAATCAATGCACTTCTTTCTTCATTGAGAAAGTCTTGCTATTAAAAAAAAGAAGTTGAACTAAACTGTGTACTTAGCGACATAGCTGCTTTACAAGCTGGTGCAAGATCCTTCTCTCATTAGGGACCAGTAAAAAATAATTTGCAGACTTACTGCCAGTCTGAAAACCACCCTTTGAGAAGCAAAGCCAAGATCTCTCAAGTTAACTTCAGAAATTAAAAATAACTGTGGATTCCACCATCCCATGTGTTCTAGTTTGCTAATGCTGCCAGAATGCAAAACACCAGAGATGGATTGGCTTTTTATAAAACGAGGTTTATTTTGTTACACAGTTAGTCTTAAGTCCATAAAGTGTCCAAGGTAACACATCAGCAATCAGGTACCTTCACTGGAGGATGGCCAATGGTGTCCAGAAAAACTCTGTTAGTTGGGAAGGCACATGGCTGGTGTCTGCTCCAAAGTTCTGGTTTCAAAATGGCTTTCTCCCAGGACGTTCCTCTCTAGGCTTCAGCTTCTCTCTAAAATGTCATTCTCAGTTGCTCTTGGGGTGTTTGTCCTCTCTTAGCTCCTCCAGAGCAAAAGTCTGCTTTCAAAGGCCGTCTCCAAAATGTCTCTGAAAGCTGAAGCTTCTCTCTCAGTTCCAGTGCATTCTTCAAAGTGTCCCTCTTGGCTGTAGCTCCTCTTCAAAACATCACTCACAGCTGCACTGAGTTCCTTCTGTTATGTCAGTTCATTTATATGGCTCCACTGATCAACTTAGACCCACCCTGAATGGGTGGAGGAACACCTCCGTGGAAATTATCCAATCAGGGTCATCACCCACAGTTGGGTGGGGTGCATTCCAAAGAAACACTCAAAGAAATCCAATCCACACTGATTACATCTGCCTACACAAGATTCCATAAAAAATAATGGCATTTGGGGGACATAATACATTCAAACTGACATATTCCACCCCTTGGACCCCAAAATGACATTATCTTTCCATATACAAAATACATTCATCTCACAACAATATCACAGAAACTTAAATCATTTCAATAACAACAGTTAAGTACAAGATCCCATCAAAATCAATTATAGAGCGCCCCCGAGGCTTTTGGGTGGTCGCCACCGCCGCCAGGCCCGCACTGCCTGCGCAGCTGGAGCCCCGCGGAGGAGCCGCCGCTGCTGCGGCTGCCGGGGACAGGGCCCAGAGCAGCTGGCAACTACCCAAGAACTATATGAAACAGAGTTTTCGGGGTGTTCAGTAACCAGTCACACATCGGATGCAAGTTTGGAATTGGAGGAAAAGCTGAGATCGCAGCGAGCATCGTAAATTCCCTGGACCAGAGGTCTGGCGCCCCTCCCCACCCAGATCTCACAGACTGTTTTGCTGATGACTCCCTGAAAAGGGGAAAGGAAGAAACAAAACCAAAAAACAGCAGTCTGCTGGGTGCAAGAGGAGGGGCTCAACCTAGCCTCAGCTGCAGAATTAATTAACAAATTAATTGACTGATTTTGGGAGCTGGGGTGCAGGAGAAGGGTTGGGCTCCAAGAAGTGGGGGCACCTAAAAGTAGGCACCCATTCCCAGACTCCAAAAAAGCCATTTTGTTTCTCCTACATTTTGTCCCTTCTGGCTTCTCACTGATTCCTTGTCTGTTTGCATTTCAATAGCCCCTGGCAGGGGTGGAATTGAAGCTGCTGGAGAGTACTTATCAGACAGTAGCCTAAGGTATATCTTTAAATGTTCTATTCTGACAGTCACAGAGCTCCCAGTCTGGAGAAAGACTTTTAAAAGTGACTCCTTTTTTTTTTTTAATTTTAAAGTAGTGTATGTGGTTGTTTTCTATCGGGAAGCCCAGGTTGAGGGACTGGGCTGGGCTTGGAGGGAGACAGACTACCCAGAGCATCTTAGAGATCCATATTCACTACTGAAGGTCTCAACCCCCATCTTTCATTGGCAACTCAGGCTAACCACAGAATCTAGCTGGAGAGGCCCCAAAGAGGAGAGGGGATTAGGGAATAGTGCTCCTGAGAGACAGCTGGAGTTCTGAGGATTGGGAGAGTGGAGGGAGGTCCGGCTCAACTGGCAGTCCTCCTCCTGGGAACTCACACCCCAGGGGCTGGAATTCAGATTACTGCTTCAATCAGCCGTGCCCTTGACAGGATCAGAGTCACCAGGAGAACTAAAGTCTCCACACCTCCCTACAGTAGCGGGGGAGCTGCAGGCTGGCAGGCACCACCTGCTGGACTGGAGAGGAAAAGCACCAAATCTAAAGGCCTCATAGGAAGGTCTCATTCTCAGAAAAACTCCATACACTCCCAATGAGACTCAGGCCTCACTAGACTGGGAAAATCTGACTAGGGTCAACCATATCTGAGGAGACCCATTCACAAAAAGGCTACATAGATGCAGAGCAAGAAACAGAAAAAACAAGAGGGGAAAAATTTTGATCAACTAAATAGAACCTAAGTTAGAGGTCTAGAATAAGTTGAATTGAATAACAGAGGCCAGAGAACAAAGCTATCCAACAAGAAAACCCCTAGGTAAAAGATAGAAAACAAGCTCCAAAA
>PVKY010014849.1:0-10411 GCA_004027775.1 Bradypus variegatus | reverse complement strand
TTTTTTTCTTTTTTTTTTTTTTTAACTTTTTTGTTTTTAAATCAACTGTATTCATTTGGTCTTAAAGTTGTGTATGGGGGTGGGGATAGGGGGTGGCTGGCATGGGATGTAAACTCACAGATATTGAATTTGCACTTCAACAGTGCCATTTTCTTTGGACATGCCACTTTATCTCTTGGATGCAATTTCCTCATCTATAAAATTGGAATAATAATGACACTCACCCTGCCTTCCTCCCTGAGTGTTTGGGAGGATTGGATGTTGGTGAAGAGCACTTTGAAGTACTCCTGGGAAGTGTCATTCCTTCAGCCATTACTGTCAATAGCTAGAAACTGATTGGAGAGTTAACAGAGTAAAAGAAGGGTTAAAAAAAAAGTGTATTTGTGCTAAAAGTGGGGATGGAGCCTGTGGGAAGGCCATTAGAGACTCGGGTCTGACTGTGAAAAGGCATGAGTTTTACTGGGGCAGAGTGGATGTGCAGGGGGAGGGTGGAAGGTAACTTTTGCCTTGAAGGTTGAGGTTGGATTGCAGAGGTCCTGAGTGCCAGATTAGTGGAGCCCATGAAGGTTTTTGAGCATACGAGATGTTGAGAGCTCTGAGTGCCATCAGCATGGCAGGACACAGCAGACTGGGAAGGGGGGAACTGGAGAGAGAGGGTCCCATGTAAAGGTGACTGCAATAGCCTAGGTGGGCCGTGGACTCTGGCAATAGCGAGGAGAGGGGAGGTTCAGACCCAGCACTGTGGGGAAGGAAAGGAGAGGGGGCAGCCAATGATACCAAGGCTGGATCTGGCCACCGCCTCTCTCACCCCAGAGCACCCCACCCCAACATGCACACAGCGTTGTTGCTGCCTGTGGCTGCCTCGTCTCTCATGGTGAATTGTACATTCCTTGAGGCAGGTGTTATGGCAACATATTATCTCCAGCATCTGGCCCATGGAAGGTGCTAAAGAATTTGTGCTGAATGAATGACAGTGACTCAATTTGTACAGTGCCTTCAGAAGAACCCCTTAGTGACAGCTAGGGCTCCTTATTTATTGGGGAACTAGGTTTTGGCTAATATGGCCCCCTGGATCTTTCCACATCCCAGACCTGATGCAGCTCTAGGAAGTTTCAAGTGCCATCCCGCACCAAGTTTTGCCTTGGCCCTTCTCTTTTAATGTGGGTCACCTAGAAAAACCAGACCTAGATTTCAATCCTGCCCCTGGTGGAGATCAAGGCCACATTTGTGGAGTGTCTACTCTGTGCTAGATGCTGAGGATATTGCACACATAATTTCATTGACTTTCACTTCATCTTCATGGCTGTCCTATAAGGAAAGAACTATAATCCCATTTATTAGAGGTAGGAACTGAGGCTCAGAAAAGTTCAGTAACTTGCCCAAGGCCACACAAACCAGATTTGATTGACCCAAATCACTATGCTATAAGCAACTTGAGGGTAAGATTATGTGTCCTATATTCCCTACACCTTGCCCATGCTGTGCAGTTTTGAGTGTTTGTTGAACACATATTTGTTGAATATTAATTTGTTGATGGATGGATGGATGGATGGATAGATAGATATATAGAGAGATAGATAGATAATTGAAGGAATGAATGGAGCAAGATACTTCTCACTCCAAAACTCCAACCCTCTTGGAGTTCCTATTGCCTTATCTAAACAAATGGAAATAATACGATGCTCACAGAGTTAGTGTGAGGATGAGCTGGGTCCTGGCAACATGTTTGGCACAGAGCAAACACAAGGAGCAAATAAGTCACCCTCCTTCCAGAAGTCCCCAGACCCAAGCCTGCAGACATCCTGTTGACGAGGTGTTGGCTTCAGAACTCAGTTCTCTTCCCATTAGGGCTCATTTGTGGGTCAGATCTGATACTCAAAACTGGCATCGTCCCCAGTCACCAGGCAAACAAGCAAACCTTCCATAAGAAGCTGAACAAACTCCCTTTATTTCTAAACCATCTGAAACCTGCTCACTACTCCCGGCCACTCCTCATCCTCACCACACCTCCCAGTTCTACCCCTCCCCACCCCGTAGACCTTTGTCAAGGGACTCAGAGGAAGTGAAAGGTTAACTGAAAGGGGGATGTCTTTGTTGCCAGAATAAGTCCATGGTGGGATTGAGGTCTCAGCCATTGCTGCTGAAGTTTCAGCTGCTGAGGCCACACAGAGCAGGCCTTGTTCTTTCATGAAAGCTATAGTCGCAGTTTTGTTCCAGGGATGTGGAGACTTCAGCAGGGCCTTTGTGGCCAAAGAAACCTGCCGGACAATAGGGCCACCCTCCTCCAAAGTGCTTGCCCCGCCCTGGAGGGAGCGCCCAGGCTCACAAACGGCAAGGCTGCCCAGCACTTGCGGGCATGGAAAGTTCCATGAGTCCTTAGGAGAAAGTGCGGGCTATGGCCTCCACCGCACCAGACCTCACTCAGGCCAAGTCATAACAGTCGGAAGGCCACCTCCAGTCCTCACCTGGTGGTGCCAGCAACAGCTACACCCACTTGGAAACAGCGTGGGAAACGTAGACTTTGCTAGACTGTCTCACTCAGAAGTTGGGTTCCACCTTGAGCAGCTAATGACGCCTCTTAGTCTGGCGCACCAAGACTGTTCTGTGGTCACACACAGAGAACCCAATGTGGGCAGCTGAGCATGGGTGAGGGGTGAAATGTTGTTGAGCATTCACCAAATGCCAGGTGTTGCGGGAAGCCTTTAATCTGAAATAATATTTATTAAGCACCTACCATGTCCCAGGCATTGTGTTAGGCAATTAATGTGTATTATTACATTCTACCTTCAAAACACTCTTTTAAAGAAGGTAGTGATATTACTGTCCTCTCTTTTCAGATGAAAACACTTAGGTTCAGAGAGGTTAAGTGACTTGCCTGAGATCCCACATTCTGTAAGCAGTGAAACTGAGATTTCAATTTATGAGAGAGCAACATAGAAGCCCATATTGTTTTTTCCTTTATTGAGGTATAACTGGCTTACATAAGTATATACATATCTTTAAAATGTAAAATTTGATAAGTTTAGGCATATGCGTATACCCATCAAATTATCACCACATTCAAGATGATGAACATACCCATTGCCCTCCAGAAGTTTCCGTTTCCCTTTGTAATATCTTCCTCCTGTCCCCAGGCAACCACAGATCTGCTATCACTACCTATTGGTTTGCAATTCCTAGTATTTTAAATAAATGAAATCAGAGAATGCATTCTTTTAAAAAAAAATCTGACTTCTTTCACTTAGCATATCACTTTGAGATTCATCCATGTTGTTGCATATTATCACTAGTCTGTTTCTTTTGGTTGCGGAGTGGTTTTCCATTGCATGGTTATACTGCAGTTTGTCCATTTCTCTCTTGGTGGGCACTTGAGTTGTGCCCAGTTTTTGGCTACTGTAATTAAAGCTGCTATGAATATTTATGTATGAGCCTTTGTATGGACACATGCTTTCATTTCTCTAGGGTAAATACCTAGGAATAGAATGTCTGGATCACATAGTAGGTGTATATTTAATTTTAAAGAACTTCTCAACTGTTTCCCAAATTGATTGTACAATTTTGCATTCCCACCAACAGTGCATGAGAGTTCCAGTTGCTCTACATCCTTGCCAATAATCTTTTTTATTTTAGCCATTCTAATGTGTATAGTGGTATCTTATGTGCCATAGTATATTATTATTATATTATTTTTTCATGTGCTTATTTGCCATAGTATATCTTCTTTGGTAGAGTGTCTGTTCAAATATCTACTCCAATTTTTAATTGGGTTGTTTGGTTTCTTATGATAGTTTGAGTGTTCTTTATATATTCTGAATTCAGATCTTTTATCAGATACATGATTTGTAAATATTTTCTTCCAGGCTGTGGGACTTGCCTTTCTTATTCTCTTAACAGTGCCTTTTGAAGAACAGGAGATTTCAATTTTGATAAAGTCTGACTTACCAATTTATTCTTTTATAGATGGTACTTCTGTTGTCATAGGTAAGAAATCTTTGCCTAACCCAAGGTTGCAAAAGTTTTCTCCTATGTTTATTCTAGAAGTCTTAAAGGTTTGGCTTTACATTTAGTTCTATGATCAATTTCAAGTTAATTTATGTATAAGTTGTGAGGTATGGATAGAAATTCATTTTTTTTCCTTGCATATGGACATTGAATTGTTTCAGTACCGTTTGTTGAAAAGACTATCCTTTCTCCATGGAATTACCTTTGCACTTATATCAAAAATCAATTTTCCATATATATGTGGGTCTAATTCTATACTCTTGATTCTGTTCCAGTGATTTAGTTGTCTGTCTTCATGCCAATATCATACTGTCTTGAGTACTCTAGATTTGTAAGTCTTGAAATCAAGGAGTGTTAGTCTTGTTCTGGTTTGTTCTTCTTCTCAAAGTTGTTTTGGCTATTCTAGGTCCTTTGCATTGCCACATGAATTTTAAAATGAGTTTTTCAATTTCTACTAAAAAAAAAAAAGTCCCTGTTGGGATTTTCAGGAAGCCATAGTCTTAATTGCATGCTATCCTATTTAACTCTTACTACAAATCTATGAGTTTGGCATCATTCTTAGCATTTTATAGATGAAGAAAACAAAACTCACACAGGTTGAAGTATCTTGTTAGTGACAGAGCAAAAACTTGAACCCAAGTCTTCCATAATTCTCTGTGTTCACAGGAGCTAGCTGTGGCAATAATGATAAAGTGGTCTCCAGGTGTGGTGTCCCATTGGGACAGTTCTGAGTTTTATTTGATACCTGAAGCTATGTTTGGTCATGAGGTGTTTCCTTGATTGCAGAATAGACCATCAAACACATATCCTTCATGCTACCTCTCTCTGGCCCTCTCTCCATTCTCATTTTTTGTTTTTCTGTGAATGGGAAAGAAACATACACTCTCATCTATGAACATGGTACCCCCCTGTTAAGTGTTACTAACCACTATCACAATGAGAAGTCTTTTCACCTGAATGATTTTTTAAATCAAATATCCATCTCCTTAGAAGCACATCACTTCCCTGCTCAGAGACAATCAGTGACTCCCCAACACCATGAAAGTTAAGTTGACTCATGAAGGCATACACGCTTATGGCAGAGAGACTTTAGAGATCATGTATAACAAAACAGTGGAGAAATAACGATCAACCCTCTCATTTCAGAAGTGAGAACTGATTACCCAGGAGAGGAAGGAACTTTGGCACGAGAAATCTGAAACCTCACTTTAAGAGCTTCCCTTTGGAATTCTGGTTTGTTTTGTTTGCTTTTGATCTTTACGGCAGGATTTCAAAGCAGGATTAGAAGCCGACCCTAATGTTTTTATCCTCTACAAATTGTGGAAGACTCACCCCAACATTCAAGACTCTCCTCAGAAGCATTGCAGCCCATCCTTTGTCCCTTCACCATACTCTGGGACACTAGTGTCCAGGTCCTTTGGGCCCTTCCTCTGCCAGGGATGCTCTTTCCTTTTTTCATCTATGTCTATTTCTTTCTGAAAACTCCCCACTCTGCAATCTTTGAGGCTGATCTCAAATTCCACCTCTTCCAGAAGCCTTCCCTGACTGCCCAGCTCCGTGTGATGGTTCTCCAGCACACCAGAGTCCCCACCCTCCTGGGTCCGGTCCTTGCTGATGGCCATTATCAAGGTTTGGTCTGTCTTCACTATTGTGAACACATCAGCCTCCTCACTCAACTGTAAGCATCTTAAAATGAGGAACTGAATCTTTCATGCCTCTTTCTGCCTCAAAGACCCATTTTGGGGCTGTGCTCAATCAGTGACTCTCCTGTTCAACTGAAATGAACTGTTTTTCAAGTCATATGGCATACTTGTGAAGGATGGAATAAATTACCATACCAAAAGGCTGTAATACTGTGTCCATTTTGGAGCAAGCTGGTGATGTCGAAAGGGAGATGAAGAACAGGGGATTTGAAACTAGCATATATTCAGTGTGCTTCACATATCCTTTGTGCAGTAAGAAAGGGTAGTTGTTTTTTTTTCCAGTGTATTGAGCCTTTATCATGTGGCCATTTGTTCAAGATCTCTTTTAAACCTCACAACAACCTTGTTATTCCCTTTATTTTACAGTTAATTAGTCTGAGGATTAAAGAGCTTAAGGAATATGCCCTCATTCATACTGAAGGGGAAAAGTGAACCTGGGATTTGAACTCAGGTCCAATTGGTCCGAAAGTGCCTGCACTGTCTACCAGGCTATAGTGATCTGGAATCAACATGGGCCCTTATATTCTTAATGATTTCTAAGGATTGCTTTGTCTGGCCATCATATAGGATAGACCACAAAACTTGACGTGCTGGAAAGAAGAGCTGAATGGGACTTTAGAGCTAATCTAGTCCAGTTCTCCCACAGTACGAATGAGGAGGCTGAGACCAGGAGATAGAAAGATATCTAATTGCCCATGGATACACAGTAAGTGAGAGGCAGCTGGGGCCGAAGTGGAGGCTCCCTTTCTCCTCTTGCCTTCATTAGCCCCTGCCACTGCCACTTTCCAAAGAATACTTTCTAATCAGGCAGCCCAGAGCACAGATCTGTGGGTAGATCCTCCAAGTCAGGGTTCCAGATCAGCTGGGGGTCTTGGAGGTGACTAAAGAGCTTCACCTTTCCTTTTTCAAAGGGAAGAGATCATTTACTCTATCTTTGTGCTCTAGGGAGAACCAGTGACTCATCTTCAACAGCCTTTTGGGCCTATTTGGTCCCTCAGCACCCTGTCAACACTACCACTCCTCATTTCAAGGGTGCATATCATTAAGGAGCCTAGTCATTGGCCAGCTATAGCTCTGGCTGTTCTGCAAGACTGTAGCTTTCCATTGGTAGCTCCTGTTCTCTTGGCCCATGTTACTGAGACTCTGAAATATTCCATCTGTTTCTTAAACACAAACAAAGACAACCACAAAGTAATACATATGCCAGTCATAATGGAGTAAAAGGGATCAGATTTAACTTCCTGACTTACACAACTGAAAAATAAGACAAATGTATGAAATAAAAACAGTTTTCAAACATTGGATGGCAGTAAGTGCAGGACAGTTATCTTTAAGGGAAACAAAACAAATAAAGTGAGTCCTACAATTATCTCAGCATATTATCTGGAAATTAGAGTTCAAAGATGTTCCTGAGTTGAGGAGACAGAGTTGAAAATTTGGGGAGGCCAATGTGGTTACAGTTTGCAGGGAAGAGTATTGGAGAGTCGAGTTAGAGAGCTAATGAAAGAGAGATCCAGAGATCTTCCCTTTAAGTCTTAATCTAAGTACTGCTCAGTGTGTGTACGTGAGGAAACTACCCAAGGGCAGGACAAGACTATCAAAAAGAGCAGGTAGAACAATTCCTGTAGCTTACACGGGGCTGAAACTCACATTCCCAACAGCTAGAATGAAGGAACCTTGTAACACATAGGGCATAAAGTTGAATACTCAGAAGATTATTGCTTTAGTATTGGAGGCAAATTAGCCCCAGAGGACAGGTTGCTCTATTCCTGCTTAAGGTTGAAAATAAAATAAAGCTTTGACAGTATCAAACAGTTTCCAAATAATTTAACTGCATCCCAGAACAAAGGTCAAACATATTTGAAAGAACACTGTAAAAGCAAAATTAAAAACAAAAACAAAAACAAAAACTTCAGCATCCAAAAATATAAAATTCACAATGTCTTGGATCCAATCAAAGAAGCAGGAAAATACAGCCTATAAAGAGGATCTGGATAGAAAGATATCCAGACATAACTTATCTAATTAGAATAGACAAGGACATTCAAAGCATTATTATGAGTGTATCCCATGTATTCAAGAATGTGGAAGAAAGTATGGACATGTTAAGGAGAGACATGGGAGATATAAAAAATACCTAAATAAAAATTCTAGAGATGAAACTATAATGTCTGAGATGGAAAATACAGTAGATGGGATTAACAGCAGATTGGAGACTCTAGAAAACATTAGTGAACTTGACAACATAGCAACAGAAACAATTCAAAATGAAATAAAGAGAATAAAAGACCAGAAAAAAAAAATGAACAGAACATCAGTGATCTGTGACAACTTCAAGTGGCCTCATATATGTGTAATTTGAGTCATGGGAGCACAGAAAAATATATTTGAAGAAATAGTGGCTTAGGTTTTACTAAATTTGGCAAAACCATATGCCCACAGATCCAAGAATCTTAATGTGCCAGTTTGAAGCTGTTATGGACCCTCAACGAGCCATGATCTTTTCATCCAGTCTTGTTGGGTGGAACCTTTTGATTGTTTCCACGGAGGTATGACTCACCCCAACTGTGGGTGAGACCTTTGATTAAATTATTTCCATGGATGTGTGGACCCCACCCATTCAGGGCAGGTCTTGATTAGATTACTGGAGTCCTTTAAGACAGCTCACAGAGATAAGAAGCTCAGAGAAGCTAAGAGAGACATTTTTAAGGAAGTTAAGAGCTGACATAGACACTTGGAAATGTTTGGAGATGCTAAGCTATGAGACAAAGCACAGAGTTTGCCCCAGAGAAGCTAAGGGTGGACCCCCAGACACTTAGTAAGAAATGCCCTGGCAGAACAAGCAAGAGTGCACAGAGACTGAGAGAGAGAAGCTAAGAGAGACAGAAACCCAGAGACATTTTGGAGAAAGCCTTTTTGAAATCAGAACCCAGGAGCAATGGACCAGCTGACATGAGCCACATGCTTTCCCAACTGACAGTTTTGTTCGGTCTTTCCTCAGTAAAGGCATCCTCTTATTGATGCCTTAGTTTGGATTTTAGTGGCCTCAGGACCATAAATTTGTAACCTAATAAATCCCCTTTATAAAAGTGAATCCATTTCTAGTATTCTGCATAATGGCAGTTTGAACAAACTGGACCATTTAACAAATCCCAATCACAAGAAACATGAAGAAAATTACACAATGGCACATCCTAATCTAATTGCTTAAAAATAGTGGTAAAGAGAAAAAAATTTTTTAAAGCATCCAGAGGAAAAAAGATATGGTAGAACAAAGATAAGAATGACAGCAGCTGTTCACTGGAAACAATGTGCTTTAGTTTTAATCTGCTATGTCCCCCACAAAGCCATGTTCTTTAATGCAATCTTGTGGGGACAGATTTATCAGTCTTTTGATTAGGATGGGGCCTTTTGATTAGGTTGTTTCCATGGGGATGTGACCCCATCCATTCTGGGTGGGTCTTAATTAGATCACTGGCATCCTTAAGAGAGCTGAGAGCCCACACAGACCCAGACACTTGGAGACACTGGTAGAAGCAGACAGAAGGACATTTGGAGATGAAGCCAGAGTTTGCCACAGAGAAGCTAAGAAATGACCCCGAGATGCTTAGAAAGAAATGCTCTGGGAGAATAAGCAAGGATGTACAGAGGCTGAGAGACAGAAGCTAAGAGAGACAGAAACCAAGAGACATTTTGGAGAAAGCCATTTTGAAACCAGAACCCAGAAGCAAAGGATCTGCAGATGTCAGCCACGTGCCTTCCCAGCTGACAGAGGTGTTCCAGAGACCATCAGCCTTTCTTCAGCGAAGGTATCCTCTTGTTGATGCCTTAGTTTAGACACTTCTATGACCTTAGAACTGTAAATTTGTAACCTAATAACATCTCCTGTGTAAAAGCCAATCCATTTCTGGTATTTTGCATAACAGCAACTTTAGCAAACCAGAACAAAATGTAAGTTAGAAGATAGTGCAGCAGCATCTTTAATGTCCTGAAAAGTAAAAACAACCTGGAAGACTGTACCAGAGAAAATAATCAGCCAGAAAGAAAGGTGAAATAAAGACCTCTTCAGACATAAAAAGCTGAATGAATTCATTAGCGGTAGACCTACATTATAAGAAATATTATAGGAAATCCTTTAGGCAGAGGGAAAATGATTCTAAATGGAACTCTGGATCTATAGAAAGGAATTAAGGGCACTAGGAAGTGTATATGAAGTATAATATTTCTTGTGAGTAGACTATGGTAAGTTAGAGATGTACATCATAAACACAAAGCAAACATTAACATATACAACTAGAGGTAGAGCTAATATGCCAATAAAGGAGATAAACTGGAATCCTCAAATATTTTTAATTAATTCAAAAGAAGGGAAAAAGAGAAAAAGGGAAACAAAAATATCAGAAAAGTTGAAAATATCAATATGGTAGATTTAAAATAGCAAGGTGATAGATTTAAACCCCTACTGTGATGGTTAAGTTCATGTGTTAACTTGGCCAGGTGATAGGACCCAGGTGTCAGTTCAAGTAAGCACTGGCCTAACCATTACTGCAAGGACATTTGTGGCTGGTTAATAAACCAGAATGCTGGTTTATTAAATCATCATTCAATTGGCTGCATCTGTGACTGATGACATCAACAAAGGGTGTGTCTTTTTACAATGAGAGAATGCAATTGTGCCAGTTTGAATGTATTATGTCCCCCAAAAT
>PVKY010014848.1:0-10412 GCA_004027775.1 Bradypus variegatus | reverse complement strand
CTGGGCTCGGCCCCCACTGCAGACTGGAGCACATCCTCGGCCTCTCCATGTTTCTTGGGCTTCCTACAAGGTGCTCCCAGCTCCCAGAGGGAGTGTTCCAGCCACCCCAAGGCGAGGCCCTGTGGCCTTTCACAGCCCACCCTCGGAAGTCGCAGCATCGCTTCCCCCATGCTGTGTAAGCTGAAGCAGACACAAGCCTACCCAGATTCCAGGGAAGGTGGTCTAGATGCCACAGAAGGGGAATGACCTGGTCTGTTGGGGGTACCTCTTGCAGGTGGAAGGTGAGGAGGCAGGAGGCAGGAGGCCCATCCAGAGGCCGTGGTGGCCAGCCCGCAGCATGTGGCAATCAGGGAAACAACTGGGAAAGCACACTGGAATACATAAGCAGAAATGTGGAAGCGCTACATCTTTTGACCTCGTGTAGTTCCATGGAAACATTCAATCAGAGGTCACACCCTAACCAAAGGTGTCACTCACAGTTGGGTGGGTCACATCTCCATGGAGACAACCTAATCCTAATATCCCATGAGACTGGATTAAAAGATCATGGCTTTTTCTTGGGGGACATAGTATATACAAACTGGCACAACTAGTAAGGGAGCTCTGCTGCTCTGACAATCCCCATTCTCTCGTGATATCTAGCTAAGGGGTGGGGACTCCTGGCCACAGCTGATTGGATAAATTTTATCCAAATCATGCAAATCAAAATTCTTCTCTGTAATTTTTCAAACGGCAACTCAGGAAAGAAGGTAAATCCTGTTTGGTGATGGGACTCTCCAGATGGGAGGCCTGAGGCTGCCAACAACTACCTTTCTTGACTCCATGTTGCAGGATGAGGACAATGGACAGGGAAAAACAGAAATGAAAGAGAAAGAGAAAAAAAAAAAAAAAACCTCTGAAGGGATCCAAAACTATGAATCCCTGGGGGTGGCATGGTAAGCAGCTTCCAAGATGGCTCCCAAAGAGCAGAAGAATGGCTCCCCAGAGATGCCCTGTCCTCACACCTGGAACCTGTGAGTGCATTCCTTCCACAGCAAAAGGACACGGCAGGTATGCTTAAGGATCTTGAGATGGGGACATTCCAGGGTTATCCAGCTGGGCCCAATGTAATCACAGGGGCAAGCCCTGGTTTTAAAGCTGCACCTGTCACCCCACTCAGGCCTTCAGAGCTGGGCCTGTGGGGCAGCCCTCAATGCCCACCATGGCCAGGCTGGCCCCACAAGCACAAAACAGCCCACAGGGGCTGTGGGCAGCAGGGCTGCTTGCCTGGTCCTCCCTGTGGGCTCCTCACAGGCTTTGGGTAGAAGGTTGTTCCTCGGTAGTGGGAATAGCCCTAGACTGTGCCTGCTGCAGATCTGCCCAATGAATTGTATAAACAAAATCCAAAAGGATCAAACTTCCCAAATTTAGCTGCATCCCAGAACAAACTCAAGAAGATGCATAGGAATACAAAAAAATCCATCACCCAACAAGGTAGAAATCACAATGCTTGGTCTCCAATCAAAGATTACCAGGCATTCAAAGAGGCAAGAACACAACCCATAATGAGGAGATGATTGTGCAATTAATCAAAACCAACCTAGAATTTACAGAGGTGTTAAAATTAGCTGAGAAGAGCATTAAAACAGTTATTATAGTAATTGTACTCTATGCATTCAAAAAATGATATAGAATCATGAAAGATATTAAAAAGAGCCAATGGATATCTAGAGATGAAAGCTACAATTTCTGAGATTAAAAAATTATGTTGTATGGGATTAATGGCAGATTAGACATTACATTACATATGAAAAGATTAGTGAATTTGAGGGTATAGAAATGGAAATGAACAGAGCATCAGTAAACTGTGGGACAACTCCAAGCAGCCCATTGTAATGCTACTTGGAAACTCAAAGGAGAGGAGCAAAAAAGAAGAGGGACAGAAAAAATGAACACCCAAAGCACATTATAATCAAATTGCTCAAAACCAGTGATAAGGAGAAAATCTTAAAAACAGCCGGAGAAAAAAGACACATTGCATACAGAAGAACAAAGGTGAGGATCATATAAAATTTCTCATTGGAAACAGTATAAGTGAGGAGACATTGGGGCAGCATCATTAAAGTACTGAAAGAGAAAAAACTGTCAACCTAGAAATCTATACCCAGCAAAGATATCTTTTAAACCTGAAAGTAGAATAAAGATATTTCACACACACCGAAGCCCACCACAAAGACGGAGGCAGAGTGCTTGTTTGGCCTCTCTGGATTTTATAGACAATGTTTGCTGCCTTGGGTGAGCTTCTCTGACTCATTTACTGGGTGCCCTCTAACACTGCCAATTTTTAGTGGAACTCAGAGCATTGATGGGTTCTGCGCAGGTCCACATTTTGGTGCAAGGTGCCCTGCCACTTAAGCCTCATGACCCAGAAGGCCCTGTGCTTTTGAAAGTGTAAGCGTCAGACAGAGATGCTCTTTGGAGCAAGTCCCAGTAGGAGAATCACTGTGTATACCACCAGGGTTTTTGGAGTAAGACTGGGCCTTCTCCTGCCAACAACTCAACTCCTTTTCAAAGGCAGGTCTTGGCTTGCTATTGGGTCTTAGTAGAGATTGGATGCCTAACCAAGGACGCCAAAAAACTATGCAACCCAAACTGGCCATCACAAAGTAGATGTTATCTTATACACTAAATCATAAAAACAGATGTGTATAGGAGCATTCCACTGTAGAATGAAAAATGAAACTGGGCACAAACAGATCTGGCAGTTTCCTGGCTGCTGTGACAAATACCACCTAATGGATTGGCTTAACAATGGAAATTTATTGTCTCACAGTTTGGGAGGCTGGAAGGCTTGTTTCCTGCCATGGTCAGTAGCATTCTGGTGCGTCAGCAATTCTTGGGGTTCCTTGGCTTTCCTGTCACAGGGTGATGTCCTCACTTTTGTCCTCCAGGTTCCAGCTGACTTCTGGCTACTCCCTGTGGCTTTCTCTTTGGTAAGTCCTCCAATCATAGGATTAAGACCCATCCTAATTCAGCTGGCCACACCTTAACTAAAAACAACATCTTAAAAGCTCCTATTTGCAATGGGTTCATACCCACCAGAATGGGATTAAGATTAGAACATATTTTTATTTTTCCTCTGGTGTACATAATTCAATTTACAGGAAAGAACAAATAAATTTCATGTGTAGGTGGTTTAGACTCCAATGGTATCTGCTGCTACCATTTTGCCAACTCTTCATAACCTGCAGCTCTGCCTCACGGGAAGTTCTCTGTGATCGGTGAACAGACACGTGGGCCTGGTTTACAGATGGATCTCCATGGTATATTGAAACCAGCCAGATGTGGATGGCCACTGCCTCACAGACAACTCAGGAGAAGCCATGAAAGACAGTAGTAAGGAGAAATCCTTCCAGAGGGCAGAACTTCCACATTGATCATGACAGTGGCTAAGTGGTTGGCCAACCAATCAGAGATTGGAAAAAATAAAATTGGAAAACTAACCTCTAGGAGTTCTGGGGAAGGGGTAAGTAGATGGATCTCCTGGAATGAGCACAGAATGCCCATGGAAATGAACGCTCACCAAAGGACATCTACTGTGGAGGGAGAACTCAATAATAAGAGACAAGAGGATGCATTCCAGGATGTCAGTCAGCTTCTTTCCTCCACCACCCAAGTGCTTGCTCCAGGGGCACATATACAAGTGACCAAGGAGGCAGGGATGGAGGCTGGGGCTGGGCTCAGCAACACAGACTTCCCTCGTCAAGGTCAACTTGGCTTCCTCTAATGCTGAGTGTCCAACTTGCCAACAGCAGAGACCCATGATGAGCTCCCAATATGGCACCACTCCCGAGGATTACATTGGACCCCTTCTGCAACGGAAAGGGCAGTGATTTATCCTGACATATTCCAGGTAAGGCTTTGCCTTTCCAGCCTGCATTGCTTGTATCAGTATCACCATTTATGGGCTCAGAGAATGCTTTATTTATCCATCACCATGGTAACTCAAACAACATTGCCTTGGACCCAGAGAACGATTTTTCTAAAGGAAGTACAGCAGAGGGCTTGTGCCCATAAAATTCCCTGGACTTCCCATGTGTCCCATCACCTGGGAGCAGCTGGCTTCAGAGAATTGTGGAATGCTCTGCAGACAGGATGAGAGACAACACCCTATGAGGTTAAAGTGCTGTCCTACAGGGTAGGGTGTATGCCTCCAACCAACAGGCAACATACAGTGCCATCTCCCCCGTAGCCCAAAGCAGGGGTCCTGGAGTCAACGGGTGGAGGTGGGAGCAGCCGCTCTCACCATTCCACCAAACAGCATTCTGGAGGAAGTGTTGCTTTCCTTCCTGTGACCTTGGGCTGGTGTCCAGGAAAGGACTGCTTCCATCAGGAAACACAGGCATAGTTCGGATGAAATAAAGCTGAGGCTGCCCCTCCCCCCAGTGGCTATTTCTGGTTCCTCCTGCCACCGAACCAATGGGCTGAGAAGAGATCCCAGTTAGCAGAGGGAGCTAGGATTGGCCGTAGGCACTGGGACAAGGTGCACTTTGTCTGGAACTGGGCGGTTTCACTGAGGTGCTTCTTAGTACTTCCTTGTGAAACGTGCTGATTATTGAAAACAGGGAGGGGAGCTCAGATCCTGAAGGAATGAAAGCTGGGATCACCCCACCAGGTTTAAAAGGGAAGAGACAGCTGAGGAGCTGGCAGAAGGGAGGGGAACATGATGGTGGTGGCTGAACAGCAAAGCTGGGACCACCAGTTTAGGCCTCGGGAACCCCGGATCACCTTGCGTCACCTGGGGTTGCCTTGGAAGCAGGGACTGTACCTGTGCTTTCCCAGGACCGCTTCCCTATCGCTGTCTTCCTCCCAGCCCCCTCACGTGAGGAGCTGGTGGTCCCCAACCTCTTAGCCTCCAGGTCCGTGTACAACCCAACCAACATCTCCCATGATCACCAGGGGCTGATGGCACTTGGTCCACAGGGTTGAGGGCACATCTTTGTTGGTTTAATTTTTATCGCAGTGACAGGAGCTGTTAATTATACTCATAGTGTTGTGCTACCACCACCACCATCCATTACCAAAACATGTCCATCACCCCAAACGGAAACTCTGTACCCACTAAGTAGTTAACGCCCCATTCTCCTTCCCCTCTGTCCCCAATAACCTGTAATCCACTTTCTATTTCTATGAATTTGCATAGTCAAATTATTTCTATAATCAATTATTTCTGTAAGTGGAATCATAAATATTTGTCCTTTTGTGTCCTTTTGTGTCCATTTCACTCAAATAATTGTGTCTTGAAGGTTCATCCCTGTTGCCTATGCTTCAGAACTTCATTCTTTTTATAGCAGAATAATATCCTATCGTGTGGCTAGACCAGGCTTTGTTTGGCCATTAGTCTGTTGATGGTCACTGGGGTTGTTTGCACCTTTTGGCAAGTGTGAATAATGCTGTGAAGAACATTGGTGTATAAATATCTGCTTGAATCCAGCTTTCAGTTCCTTGGGGCGTAAACCTAGAAATGGGATTGCCGGGTCAGATGGTGTGCCGGTTTGTACTTATTATGTCCCCCAGAAAAAACCATGTTCTTTCATACGATCTTGTGTGGGCAGATGTATTAGTATTGATTAGATTGTAATTCTTTGAGTGTTTCCATGGAGATATGCCCCACCCAACTGTGGGTGATAACTCTGATTAGATAATTTCCATGGAGGTGTGGCCACACCATTCAGCTTGGGCCTTGATTAGTTCACTGGAGCACTGTATAAGCTCAGACAGAAGGAGCGAGCTTGCTACAGCCAAGAGGGACACTTTGAAGAATGCACAGGAGCTGAGAGAGGAGCTGCAGATGAGAGGCAGTTTGAAGACAGATGTTTAAAGCAGACGCCAGCCATGAGCCTTCTCAGCTAACAGCTAATGCCTTTGGCCATCCTCCAGTGAAGGTGCCTTGGACATTTTGTGGACTTAAGACTATAACTTTGTAACCAGATAAACCCCCTTGATAAAAGCCGATCCATTTCTGGTATTTTGCTTAATGGCAGCATTAGCAAACTGGAACAGATGGTAACTCTACACAGCTTGCTGAGGAACCACCAAACTCTTTTCCACAGCAGCTGCACCATTTTACACTCCCGGCAACAATGTACAAGGGATCCCATTTCGCCGCATCACTACCAAAACTTATTTTCTGTTTTCAAATAACCACTCTGGAGTGGTGTGAGGACACATTTTAATCCCTAGGACAAGGGTGGATGTCAAGGACACCGAGGTGGCATTTTCTCTTTGCCCTGACATGTCCTCTCCTCACCCTTCTCCAGCCTGCCTCGTGCCCTCAAGGCCACTTTCAAGGGCTATTCCAACAGGTAGGCTGCTCACCGACCTCCAGCTTTAGCTGTGGGGGGCTCAGCAGGAGGCTGAGAGGGGTTTTTGGCCCCCACCCCAGTTCTCTGTGGCTCCTGCCCGAGGCCTGTTCCACGAAGCTCATTTCTCAAGTTCTGGCCAGTCCTCACTCCCACTCCCTGAGGACCTGAAGGCGATCCTCCTGGCTGAGGCCAGCCCTGGGGTGCTCCGCAGCCCTTCCCGGCTGCCCTGGACCTGCGCTCACTTGGTCAATCGGCCACTTTTGATACTGTTCTCAATTCTTCTGCTTCAGCTTGCCACCCACTGGGACGCTGACCTCTGATACAATAATATGTGGAGCGATATCCCCTTTAGTGTCATTTGCAACTTAAAAAAATGAAACCTAAATATCCATCAATAGACAAAGAGATAAGTATGGTGCATCCATAACATGCAGTTCCATCTAGCCAGGAAATGATGTCAATTTTCATTCAACCAACAAAAACTCCCGATCACCCACCAGGTGCTGTCTGGGTGCTGAGGACACGGCCGCCGCTGAGATGGACGCCACAGTGTCCTTTCCAGCCCGGGGAGACAGAACACTGTCCAGTGCACAGATGTGTAAAAAGAGGGTTTCAGAGAGCAGTGAGGGCCGCAAGGAACGAGGACATGCACAGGGGGCCCCTGTGACCTTAGCTGAGTGACAAGGAGTCAGACCCGGGGCCTGGCCACAGGAGGGGCCCACCATGGGGGCCCTGCGGAGGGGTAGAGACAACAGCAGAGAGGCAGGAGGGGCCGGGGCCCAGGCCTGGGGCTGCACGGTGGGCCTTGGAGGCTGGAAGCTTCCGCAGAGGCCTCCACCTTCCCTGCTGGTCACCACAGGGCCTGCGCCACCGTCACCTGTCAGCGCTCCCTGTTTCCTGCTGCCTGGTCCTCTGGCTGGAGCACTTCTGGAAGGCGTCTCTCTCCTCATTCTCCGTGTCTGAGCTGACTGTTTGCAGGCTGTTCCAGTTTGCTAGTGCTGCCTGAATGCAAAACACCAGAAATAGATTGGCTTTTATAAAGGGGGTTTATTTGGTTACAAGGTTACAGTGCTAAGGCCATAAAGTGTCCAAGGTAAGGCATCAACAAAGGGCACCTCACTGGAGAAAGGCCGTTGGCATCCGGAAAACCTCTGTTAGCTGGGAAGGCACGTGGCTGGTGTCTGCTTGCTCCCAGGTTGCGTTTCAAACTGGCGTTCTCAAAAATGTTGCTCTTGGGGCATTTTATCCTCTCTTAGCTGCTCCTCCTCTCCAAAATGTCACTCTTAGCTGCTCTGAGGTCCTTCTGTCTGTGAACTCCTTTATACAGTTCCAGTGATCCAATTAACACCCACCCTGAATGGGTGGAGTAAAACCTCCATGGAAATTATCTGATCAAATGTTTAGCCCACAGTTGATTGAGTCACATCTCCATGGAAACATTCAGTCAAAGGATTCCAACCCAATCAACACTAATACATCTGCCCCCACAAGATTGCATCAAAGATGATGGTGTTTTGGGGGACATAATACATCCAAACTGGCACAGAGGCCAAGGGCACTGCCAGGCACAGAGAGAGCACCCACACAGACGCTTGTATGGGGGTTGAAGGAAGGAGACAGGGGCGGGGTGCACAAGGAGGGAGCGAGGGCCACGTGAGAAGGATGGTAACAGGCCTGGGTGCCCACCCTCTGGCATGAGCGGCTGGGGCTGGACCTCTGTCCTTTCCTCTTCATTCAGCCCACAGTGTGGGGGAGCAGAAAGGGGTTGGCAGAACCAGGGGAGCCGATATCACAGAGGCCCAAATAGGGCCCAAAGCAGGGTACTAGGGAAGCCAGAAAGCCCACCCTGGAGCCCCTCACCAGCCCACAGGCAAGGGGAGCTGGGCTGGGGGCAGCTGCTAAGCAGAGCTGGAGGGGAGCCAGGTGGGCTGGGCAGGTGCCTTTCTGACAGGTGGCCAGGGCCCCAGTGGGAGATGGCTGGCACCCACAAATCAACATCCCTCAGGAGGGTGTATTTGCTAAGAGCCCAGTGATGAGGGGAGGAGGCAGGGGAACAGCAGAGGAGGGGGCAGGAAGGGGCCGGAAGGGCCAGTGCTGTCACCTCCTGCCCCCCACACACACTCTCCACCTGATACCCATAGGCTCTGGGCCCTCTGTCTCATCCTTGGGTCTGGGCAGTGGGGAGCCCCAGCTGGAGATGAGGGGGGGGGGAGAATGAGATGGGGAACCCACCGCCCCCCAGCTCCTCCCCTCCATATCCCCGGTATCCAGCAGTGCCCAGCAGCTGCCACAGGGGGCACTCTGCAGCCAGGGTGAGAAGGTTCAGGAGCCAGGTGCTCGCTGCCACTGTGACCCCCAGATCCTCGTCTGAAAGGGGGATGGGAACTCCCATTGCAGTCTTCAGCGAAGTCACCGGAGCAGCTTCCACTCACACAGCTGCAGTGTGGACAGGCAGTCGCGCGGTGGCCCTCACAGATAGAAGGCAACAGCAGCTGTGACCAGCAGGGACAGGGGGTGGCGATGGCCACAGCCTCGCCCAGTTCCACCGTCATCTTCCCAAAGACTGGCCCTGACCAACTCCCTCCTGGGCTCAGAGCCCTTCAGAGGCCCCCCACAGCCTCAGGGAGAAAGGGGTCTCCAGGGCCGGCATCCAGGGCCCCGTCCAGCCTCTGAGCTAGAACTTCCCCGCCGGGCCCACGGGCCACCCTGGGGCCACCCACCCAGGCTGCGGGGGTGTGTGTGGAGACTGGACCAGCTCCTCGGACCCCAGGAAGAGGCGTCCAGAGTGGGGAGGGTGACTGGGAGGACATCAGGGCCTGCAGCAGGGACCCAAAACACGGGCTGCATGCTCAGCGCTTGCAGACAGCGACTCCAGTGCCCCCGCGAGCCCCTGGGTCACCCCATTTTACCCCAGAGCAAATAGACTCGGAGAAGTAAGGGGACAGCTAGAAAGGGAGGCTGGCATCTTCGCCCCCAGGGAGGGCACTCCCAAGGAAAATTCGCCTGGGACCTGCCCTGGGCCAAGCACCTCCCACGCTTTCCTGCACAAAGCCCTATCCCCTGTCCCCTGCCTCCTGGCTCAGATAGGGCGAGGCACCCACCCAGGGGCGCCCAGCAAGAGGGTGTAGGAGTCAGGGCTTCATCATGTCCAGCATCCCTGCCTGGGGAGTGGCCGGAGAAGGCCCAGGAGGGCAGGGTTGGGAAGCCCGGTCCCTCGACCAGTGCCCTGCACTCCCAGAACCACCCGGAACCAGGTGGACCTGCCCTGCTGCCCTCCAGGGACCCCAAGCTGCAGACCCAGCACCGCCTCCGTCTGGAAAAGCTGGGAAGGGCAGCCTCTCCCGGGACCCCCGTCCTGGGACCTCCGTCCTGAACCCAGCTCTGGGCCTGGCCAGGAGCCCTCCAAGCTGCCGTCACCGCTGTGCTGCCCTTGGGGGTCCCAGGGATGCTGAGGGCGGTGGGGCTCGGCCCTGGGTGGGTGGCGTGGCTCGGGGGGCCGAGGCCAGCCGGGGGTCCTCCCAGCCCCCTCTCCCTTTTCCAGCTGAGCCATGTGGGCCGGTCTCTTCCTCTTCCTAGTTGGCGTCCACCCCAGGGCTGCTGGGAGGGTGGGAGGCCCTCCAGTGGGCCCCGCAGGGCTCTCGGGTCTGCAAGCACCCCCCATCCGCTTGATCCATCTCTGGAGGGAACTTGCTCACTCAGAAGGGGGAAGGCCCCCCAAGGCCAAGGCCCCAGGACTGAGGTGCGGGGAGTGCGTGTCGTGTGCCCCGGTGTCCTGGTTCCTCTGCTCTGACCCGGCCTGAGAGCTGGGAAGGGGCCACTGCGGGGCCGGTGGGCCGGGCCACCAGGGGCACAGCGTCCAACGTGGAGACCCCCTCCGCGGGCTCCGGGGCCTGTCACCCGCCGCCTTGCTGGGAGGTGCCCCGCCACCCAGCCTCTTCATCCTCACCGGGGAGGACAGGTGAGTGCCGCTGCCGTGGGTCCCACGGGGAGGGGCCTGCTCTGTGTGTCGGCCACACGCGCACCCACACCCACACACCCACACACCCACGCACACACACACCCACACAC
>PVKY010014847.1:0-10412 GCA_004027775.1 Bradypus variegatus | reverse complement strand
GGCAGCTGGGACCCGCAGTGGGCAGGCCTATAGCCCAGTAACCCCTTCACATCCAGGTGGGCAGCCTGCAGGCAGACTGTAGGAAGGACTTCCTGGTGCTCAGGAATGGGAGGCCAAGGGGATAAGGGAGAGAAAGCCTTGGAAGCTGGTCCCCCTCCCGCCCCACTCCACACTCCTGGGTCGATACTGTTAGAGAACTGACTTGGGGTCTGCAAGGGTTTGTGACCTCAGAAGCATCCTACAGGGGTGCCAGGTCCCTGTCTAACCCCAGAAGAGGTGAGCTGGTGAGCTGGGACGGGAGTTCCCAAAAAATCAGGAAGTGAGAGAACTGGAGTTGCTTGGGAGGAAGTGGGGTTGGCCCTGCCCTCCCTACAGCACCTAAAGTCTCCTCCATCACCAGGGCTTATTGGGGCAGCACAGAGACCTGGAGCCCATATGGCTTCAGAGGGAGAAGCCCCATCCTCACCCCACACACTCCCCAGCCTGGCAAGTCCCCTCTCTCTGAAGCAACTGTGGCTGGAGGGGTGGTCAGCATTAGGGACAAGAGCTTCTCTTCTGCAAGTACTATCCCCAAACACAACCTGCCTGCCTGTTCTGCCTCTCCCCCAAAATGCCAGGGCCAGGGCCTGGGCTGGAGATACCCAAGGCCCTGTGGCAAGATATAGAGGAGAAGGAGGAGGAGCAGGCAAGAGAGTAATAAAAACAGAAAACATGTACATCTCATCTACTACACCCAGGCCCTGCTGGAAGAGCTTTCCACATGGGATTTGCTTAAACCTCATAATAGCCCTACTAGTGCTATAATTATCCCCATTTTGTAGAGGAGGGCACTAAAGCACAGAGAGGTCCAGTAACTTGCCCAGGGTCACACAGCCGGTAAGCGGCAAAATCAGGTTTTAAATCCAGGCAATCTGGCTCTGTAATCTAGAAGCTTGACCACCAGGCAACATGTTACTGGGAGAAGAGAAAGGGGACTCTGCTTAGTGGAAAAGTGGGTTGCAGAGACTCTTGTTCCAAGTGCTGGATTTGAGGCAGGGCTCAGAGGAAGGGACACTGCCCTGCTCCCTTGGACCTATTCTGTCCTGCATCTCGGGGTCTCTGCCTTTTTCTCTTATATACACATCTTGGGTCCTGGCACTGCTCTGGGCAGCTCCTCTCTGTCTCCAGGCCCCTCCCTGCCTCTCTGTGGCTCCTCCTGCAGCTCCAGCCCTATGTCCTGGGCCCTGCCTTGTCTCTGTCTCTCTTCCTCCCTGCCCCAGAGCCAAAGCTGCTCAAACTTTCCATCTTAGCACTGGAGTCTGTCAGAGCTGGGGTGGGGGTGGGGTTCAGAGAGAGACCATCTGGGAGGGGACTGAGGCTTGGAGCTATGGAGTCACCTCACTGTCCCTTGGGGGTCCTGGACTGTCTGTGGCACTGCTTGGCAATAGGCTGATAGTCAGGATTCCTTAGTCCTGGCACCTCCAGGGACTGCCCTCCTCGAGGGACAGCCTGTCCAAGGCCACTTCAGGAATTTGGCAAGACAGGCTCTCTCCAGCTGACACTTAACCCAGTGCTCATGGAGTCTGGAATTCTCTCTAGGATCTATCTTCAGCCTGGAAGTCCCAGAGGGGCACAGGACAACATTCCCCATCCCTGGTGCACAGCCCTCTGCCCGCTCTGTTCCTGGAAACCTGAACAGATGCTCTGCTCTCCTGTCAGGAATCCAGCTCCTGAGGGAGCCCGGCGGGAAGGAGGCACATGCTGGTTGGGAAGGCTGAGGGAGTCGGGAGGGGCTTGGACCCCTGGGCACTCTAGAGACCTCATTCCAAGGCCCAATGGCTTCTGCACCATGTCTTGGGTCTTTTTCCCAGAATAATTACAGGGGAGCTGGTAATGAGGGGAGTTCTGGGTTCTTTCTTCAATGCTAAGTGTCCCTGAGGTGCCCACCACCTTTCCTGAGTAGCCTCTGTCTTCCAACCAAGTGAGCCCTCTCTGAGAAGGAGAGCTGGAGAGAGGGGCCTAGGCCAGGTCTCGGAGACCCAGATGTCCAGTCCCCACAGCTCAGGTTGCTGTTCTGGTCCCAGCCCCCAGTGGGACCCCCAGGGCCCTATCCCATCGATTCCCCTGCATGCGTCCATCTCTGTGGTACTCAGTGCCTGGTGGTGGCGATGGTGATGGGGAGCTAATGGACTTGGCACAGCCAAGAGGTAATCAAGAGGGAGGGAGCAGGGGCTGCAGTAGGGTGGAGGGGGGCACAGTTAATGACAATGGAATCCAACAGCTATGGTGATGGGGGGGCTGGTGTGCATGCTCTATATGTGTGTGTGTGTGTGTGCGCACACCTGGGCTGCATGGGGTAGGCCAGGGTGCATGTCAGTGTACTTATTTGCATATCCATCAGTGGAGGGGCAGAAATGGGGGGGCAGATCTTTCAGGCCACTAAGCTGATAATGTGGGTGCAAGTCCCCACCCTATCCCAACCCCAGGACACTGCCCCAGGCCCAGATTGCCTGTAGGGGTTGAAGGGTTTCAGCTCTTGGTTCCCAGATCGATGAAAGCTATCCAGTTCCCTCTCCCACGCTCTCCCAGAATTTTCCTTTCCCCGTCCAACCCTTGTACCCAGAATCCCTCACCTTCCAGGCCAACCTGCCCAGCTTTTCCAGCAATGCCTCCAGCTGTGACTTTAAAAGCCTCGGATTCCCTGATGCTGTCAACTCTGGAAATGCTTCACATGCCCTGGCAGTCCCTTCTGCTACCTGACCTCCATCCCCTCTGCTTCCTGGTAGCCCTAATTCTGCTTAATGTGGGGTAAACCTCAGACCCCCTTATGACTCCATCCACAGAGCCTCCAACTCTGGAAGTGTTCTACCCCTTTCTATCCCCTGAAAAGATGCTCATGAGGCAGAAGTAGTAGGACAGGATGGGAGTGAGGGTGAAATAGAAAGCCCCCACTTAAGTGTTTTCAGGCCTAAGTGGACATTCTGGTTCCACTGCTTGTCCTAACTGAGTCTGGTTACAGGTCTCATCTCACCTCTGTCTCAATCTATGTCCCTCTCTGCCTCGCTCCTCTCTCTCTCACTGTCTACATGTTTCAATCTCTTTCTACCTTTGCAGACACCCTCAGCGTTTCTACGGGGTCCTGTCTGTCTCTGTGCAGCAGTCCCTGGGGTCACCTGTTGGATATGATCCCAAAAGCCCTGCCCTGCCCATGTCCCCACCCCTGCTTCCCCAAACACTCCTTGTGCTTTAAGTGTCACCCTCCCTCAGTTGGGGTGTGTGGCTCCAGCCCTACCCATCCCTGGGTGAGAGAGGAGGGCCTGTGAACCTGGCCCCCAGGGACCCAAACCCCCACCCCCACCCCCCATCAACCAGCCTGCAGCCCCCGTCAGGCCTCCATTAGCACTAACCAGCCTGGACAAGAGGCAGACGCCACTGGGCTAGGCCTAGGGGTGATAAGACTCAGATTGAATCATGGGGGTTGGAGGCTGGGCACCCAGGGACAGGAGACAACCAGCGATTAGCCCTGGGGAGCCAAGAGGAGTGTGGGTTATTGCAGGAGCCGGGCAGGTGATTGGAAATGATGGGGCTGGGTCGGGAGGGGTGGGAAAGTCACTCCTCCGAGGCCCTGCAGTGGAGCACAAGCCCTTGGGTTGGAGAAGATGGGGACAGAGCCCAGCCCCCTGCCCCAGTGGGGATGGGGGGCACCTCGCCCAGCCTTGGTGCTGACAGAGAAGCCTCAGTAAGGCCAGTGATGCTCAGACGGGCAGAGGGGAAGGAGGCCCCACCTCGTCCCTCAAGCAGGGTGGGATGGGGAGATGGCTCTGTACCTAGGAAACCTCAAAATACTTAGAGCCCAGGGAAGTGTCAGGGGCAGGAACAAGGGGTCCTGCCTCCCTCACCAGCCCTCAGTCCTGCTCCTTCCCCCTCCCTGACACATCCCTCTGCCCCCCATCTGTTTGTTCTACTATGTGCTTGCTTGCTCCATTCTGGGCATGTGCAGACAAGTAAGACTCACCCATCAGTGCTTCCACCCTGTCCACTGGGACATCTAACTTCCATCCCTCCCACTGCAGCACCAGCCTTCCTGAACATGAAGGACAGAGATAGGAAATTAGGGTCTGAGGGTCTGGGAAGCTTGACTTGAGGCTGCCTCCGACCCCACCTGGCTCCACGAGGTGAATGGGGATCCAAATCACAGCCGCGATGTGGGAAGTGGGGGAGATGGCAGCTGCACGGAGTTAGGGTAGGTGGCTGAGGGGAGCTAGAGAGGGGGAAGATCCCAGAGGCCACCCCCCTACCTGAGTCCCAACACCCCCTCCCCTAAAGACGACATCATCTCAAGAATTAGCAAGAGACACAGTCAAGTGATAATACATATAATTGCTATGATGGAACCCTGCCTAAAGAAGCAGAAACATCCTCCACTCCCAGGCCCCACCAGGCCCCCCCTGCATGCTGAGGGTGAGTTAGATGCTCTGAGATCACCCGGGGGTGCTGGGAGCTTTGAGGATTGTAGAGGGCAGGCCCCAGTATTCTGGCTACCCACCCCCAGCCTCTGGGCTGTGCCGCTAGCCCAGGACATCCAGGTAGACGGGAGGTGCCTGGGCCAGGGCTTGCAGCCGGGCATGCACATCCTTGATGCTGTGGCGTTGCTGGGGCTCCCGCTGCCAGCAGCCCCGCATAATGGCGTAGACCTCGGGTGGGCAGGCGCGTGGCCGCTCCAGCTCACGGCCCTGCGTGATGCACTCAATCGCCTGGGGCCATGGCCACCAGACAGAGAAGAGAGCACATTAGGCTGGAGGCAGGAGAGGGAAGCCAGCCCTGGCACTACCCCTGCCTCACTGGGGCTCCCAAGACAGGTCATGCAACATCTCTGGGCGTGGACACGGTGAACCCCAAAAATCCTTTCTATTCTGACACTGAGTAGAGGGAAGGATTAAGGGTAGACTCTGGGAAAATTGGGCTGGGGATAGGATTGCTTCCTGTAGAGCTGGGATCAGACCCATTTGCCAGGTGGGTTGAGGAAGAGGAAGGACTAAGACATTTGCCAAATCTATCAGCTTAGAGTTGAGGCCTGAATGTAGGAGGGGAAGAGTCTGCCATCTCTCAGCTCCAGAAGGAAAAAAGAAAATAGAGCAGGAACACAGTTAAAGGCTTTGAAAAATGGCTGGCTTGCATTTAAGGTAGAGGGCAAACCCCCTTCCTACTTCCTTCTTTGGGTTCCACTCTATGGAGACCCAGCTCCTCCAAAAACAAACTACAGCAGGAAGGATCAAAGTTAGACTCCAAGAAGGACTGCTAGAGCAGCTAAGGGATCCAAAGAAAGAGAGACAGTGGCAGGGAGATGGTTGGAGAAGGGACCTGGAGCCCCCCCCCCTTAGAAGTCTTGGGTTATGGGCAGCACTAATACCACTGCTTCGTTCAGTGCTTGAGAAAATTAAAATCTATAACCATCTCCCCCACCCCTCCAGTCTCCAGGGAGCAGACTGCATTAGGAGGAGAAATGGAAACTGACAGCTGCGAGCCAAGGAGGGGGTAGGGGTTGCTGCTCTGGGAGACAGAACACCTGGGGCAGGCACTGGCTGAGTCCATCCAGGAAGGGGGTCCAGATTGTCCTTATGACAGTCTAACCTCCAACCTTCCTGCTGCAGTACCAACCCCCCTTGTGTTGTGCTCCTCTTCCCATGCCTTTCCCTTCCACCCTGATAATACCTACTAGGGTGCAGCTAGGGATGGGTGTCTTGGCTCCAAATGCTTTGAGCCCATCCCTACCCCCCCCCCAAGAACTGGTTGGGCCTGGACTTAGGACCCTAAATGGAGGCAAAAATAGGAGGGAAGAAAAAAGGGAGAAAGAGAGAGGAAGAGAAGGAGAGGCAGGATGCTGGGGTGGGTGTCCCAGTGGCAGTGGGATGAGGGGCAAAAGGGATCTCACAGGACCCGAGCTCCCTGAGAAAAGGACCTGAAGGAGCGGGGAGGGGGTGGGGCCGGCAGGGGGACCCACGGGTCGGGGCTGACCTCGGTGTTGGAGAGCTGGTACCACGGCTGCTTGCCGTAGGTGAAGATCTCCCAGAGCACCACGCCGAAGCTCCACACGTCGCTCTCGGTGGTGAACTTGCGGTAGAGGATGCTCTCGGGCGGCATCCAGCGGATGGGCAGCATGGTGCGGCCCCCCACCTGCGGGAGGGCGTGTCACCTCGAGGGGGCGCCCGCCCGCGCCCGCCCCTCCCGGCGCAGACCCCGCCCCCTGGCCCTTCATTAAAAATAAATGGGACTGGGTCTCCCGGCCCGGACTAAGAGGGAAAAACCGATGGTGCCATTTCCGTCTGGAATAGCGGAGACAGACCCTCCTCCACTAGGGGCCGAGGAGGTGGGAGTAGGGTTAAAAACCAGAGCCTGAGAGTCTCAGACCCCACACGGCCCGCCCGAAGAAAGGAGGGTGTGCCGAGTAAGACCGGGTCTTCGCAGGGGGTCTACAGTGTGGATAATGGAGTGCGGGTAGGGGGTGAAGACTCTTACGCGGTAATAGTCGGTGCTGTAGATATCTCTGCTCATGCCGAAATCACCGATCTTGACCACTAGTCCCTGACCCACCAGACAGTTGCGTGTGGCCAGATCCCGGTGCACGAAGTGCAGACCCGCCAAATACACCATCCCTGCAGCGACCTGGCTGGCCACTGCCAGCAGCTGCCCCAGGCCCAGGGGGCCTGGAGCTACGTCCTCCCTGCCAGCCAGCAGCTTGGCATCTGGTCCATGGGACCTGCAAAGGAGGGAGGGAGGAGGGATGGACTGCGGGGAGAGAACCCTCGGGAGCTTGAGTAGGGGGAGCCCCGGGGAGCTAGGCTGGATGGGGCGGGGACCCAGGGAACAGGAAATGGAAGAAGGAAAGGACAGGGAGGAAGCTGTCTAGAGGGGCTGGGATAGGATGCTCAGGCAGGTGTGCCCAATTCCAGGGCTTACACCAGGGCCCACAGTTCCTACATCCACGCCTTCCTCTCGGGCAGCCTCCCTGAACTCCAACCCCAGCATCCATCTCCTCCCATAGCCTGTGCCCCAGATGCAGGCATCTCCCTGGCCCTCATTCCCAGAGCCAACATTGAGCCCCCACCCTGTCTGGTGAGAAGGCCTCTTCCATGGACACTCAAGACTCAGCCCTTCCTAAGCTGAGCTCAGCATCTTCCCCCCAAGCCTGTCCCCACCGAAATGCAGAGAACCTTCCCCACCCCACCCAGGCTCTGAGCCTGAAACCTGGGAGTCCTCCTTGACCCGCCTGTCTCCCACCTTTGCCCTCAATATGCAGCCATTCCTGTGAGGTCTTCCTCCTTTCCAAAGGTTTCCAGGGTGCCCTACTCCCCATAGCCACCACTCCAGGTCAATCCCTGATCATGCATCTCTACTCCCCAAATATCCCTTCTTCTGACCCTTTGCCTGTGCTAATCTCTCTGAAATAATGCCCTTTCCCACTGGCCAACTTTCTCCTTATTCTTCCTTTATACCAGATATTTGTTAAACATCTTCAATGCCCCAGGCACCGAAGCTACAGTGGAGAGTGTGATGCAGGGAAATAGGTCATAGCAGTATAGTGTTAGGGACAATGATGGGCATTTGGGGTGGGGGTGGAGGAAATCAAGGAAGGCTTCCTGGAGGAAGGGATGTCTGGATTGAGACTCAAGCCCCAAGGAAGATAAGGTGGATAAGCTATTCGAAAGGGGCAGGGACGGAATGGGTGATGTGGCTGAGAGGGAGGTCCAGTATACTAGGCAACAGGATCTGTAAATACAAAGGCCCAGAGGCAAGAGGGAACAGATGGTCCCTCCCAGGGGACATCTTCCAGACTCATCCAGGAGCATTTCTGACTCCCTCTGCTGAGTCCCCTGGTGCTCTGTCCAGCATTTAGTGTGAGCTCTCCTGGCCTCCTCCCCCCAGATGTAGGCATCTCCCTGGATTCCCAGAGCCAACACTAAGCCCTATCTGGTGGGAAGGGCTCCTCTCTGGCCTTCTCTTGACTTGGGTTCCTCTGAGCTAACCCAGCCTCTGCACTCTTCACCTCAGGACTGGCCTCGCCTTCCTTCTGCTCCACACCCTCCATTGGCTCCCCAATCCACCAGATAAGCTCAGATTCAGGGTCTCTCCCAGCTGAATTCTGCAGCTGCACTGTGTGAATGACCCCTGACTCCCACAGAGGAGGTTTGGGGACCAAATTGCAACCATCAATGGAACCACTACACAGAGCTTTCTCACCCAGCATCATAGTCCCTTCTTATTGATGGGGAAACTGAGGCCAGAAAGGAAAGCTACTCGGCAAGGGCAGAGTAAGTGGCAGAGCCACGACTTGAGGCCAGGCCTCCCAATTCCAAACCCTGACCCTCCCTCTGCCCCACACTGCCCCATCCCCACAGGGGGCCAATCTCATCAGAGACAGGCTCACCACAGGGAGAGTGAGACCAGCACAGACAGCCAGGGGTTGATGGGAGGGAATCGGCCTGTCATTCACTAGCTGCATGCCCTTGGGCAAGCCCCTTAACTTCCCTAAGCCCCATCTGTGAAATGGGCCCATTTGTCAATATTATTTAAATTATCAACACAAACAGATAGGCATATCAGAGTCGTTCTGTTCAAAGCCAAAGACATGAATTCCTAACTTAAAAATGCAAAAATCCATTTTTAGTAACTTTTCTCAAATATAAATTGCTATATATGCTTGGAGACTATGAAAAGTGAATATATATTCATATTATTGTATCAGATACATATAAGTACAGCACACAGAGCCATAATGAGAATGAATTGTAAAGCACTTTACATAGTGCCTAGATCAGAGAAAGTGCCTGAGAAGTGTTTGTTGTTGTCATTGCTAAACTGCCCCCTCCCACACACATGAATGAACACACACCCTCTGCAAAGCCCACCCGCCCCATAGTACTTGCTTGTGGCCTCAGCTGGGGCAACCTCCCTGGCCACAGCCACTCTCTCCTGTGCACCGACAGTCCCCATGTGCACACATCTGCCTCCCCCACCACCTCAGAGCTCCTGGGGGGCAAGCACCGCACCTGCCTGCTCCTTCCTGGCCCCACTTCTCAGTGGGTAGCCCAGCATGGAGCAGGGCCCGCGAGGGACCCCAGGACTGACCAGCAGAATGGAGATGTGCTTGTGGGGCAGGGAGGACAGTGTTCAGAGGCAGGGCGGGGCCAGGTGCTCGTACCGGAGGAAGCGGTTGAGGTCGCCATGCCGCATGTACTCGAAGACCATGAGCAACGGACGGCCCTCGGTGCAGACGCCGAAGAAGCGCACGATGTGCTGGTGCTGCAGCATGGTGAGCAGCTCGGCCTCGCGCTGGAAGTCTTGCCGGGCACTCTCTGACACCTCCTTCAGCGCCTGGACAGCAGGGGGTGGGGGCAGGACTGAGCGAGGGGTGACGAAGGGGGTCCAGCCCTCCCCTCCCCACATCCAGGGTGGCCTGCCCAATCCCAGCCCCCAGCTCGAGCACCCTGCCCCGGTACAATCATGCTCTGCAAGGTGGGACCCAGGCTGTCAAAGGTCTTGTTACCTTGACAGCCACCAGCATCTTGTCCTGGTCAGGCAGCAAGTTGTGGCATTCGGCAAGGAAGACCTTTCCAAAGGCCCCCTCGCCCAGCTCCCACTGGAGCACGATGTCCCGGCGTTTGATGTGATGAACACCTGGGGAGGGGCTCGAGGGATGGGAGCCACAGTCTGTTGAGGGATGGGGTAGGCGCAAGGCCAGGACCATCTAGCAGGACTGGGCACTGCATAGGGTCCCCAGCCAAGGGAGTGGAGGGGGAAGAAATTCAACCTTCACTCTTGCAAGCCCCATGCCCTGGTGGGGCTGCATCTGCCCAGACAGGCCATGGGATGGGCTAGAGGGGGATATGCCATGGCTGGGGTGGGGGTGGGTGGAAGGGGTGGGTAGAAGGGGTGGGAATTATGTTTCAGGCCTGGGATAGACAATGGCTAATGGAACAGGGACATCTTCATACACACACACACACACACACACACACACACACACTCACATGCACATTCCCACCCTTGACCCAGCCTAGCCCCTCACAGGCGTCACTGAAGTATTGTGGATTCTCAATGATGTGGCCTTGGAGTCCAGAGCCTTTGCCCTTGGTGGGGGACAGGGAGCTGCCACCCAACGTCATGAAATGCAGAGACATGGCCAGCCCCTCCTCCGGAGCCAGCACAGCAGGGCCTGGGGAGCAGACACAGCCATAAGGCAGGGTCACAGTCCAGGCATACACCCCAGCCCCTGCCCACCAGTGTGACCCCACCCCCTCATCCCCTCATAGATTGCAGGGGAGGAACTGAGGAGCTAGGGAGTAAGACAGCAGGCAGGGGAAGGGGAGGCACTACCGCCTCTTTCTGTCTGGCTCCCATCCAACCCCAGGCCCCAGGGGCACCAAAGAACTCCC
>PVKY010014846.1:0-10409 GCA_004027775.1 Bradypus variegatus | reverse complement strand
CATTGTGGCCTTCATTCCCATGAGTTCTGCCATTTGTTTTTTTAAGTTTATGAATTCTTCTTTATGGTCATCCAGTGTCTTCTTTATGTCCTTCAGCTCTTTTGCTAGATCTTCCTTATCCTCCTTCATTTCACTGAATTTATTTAGTATTAGTTGCCTCAATTCCTGTATCTCATTTGAGCTATTAGTTTGTTCCTTTGGCTGGTCCATATTTCGTGTTTCCTGGTATGGCTTGTTATCTTAAGTTGTCTAGGCATCTGATTTTCTTGATTAGTTTATTTTGGAGCTTGTTTTCTATCTTTTACCTAGGGGTTTTCTTGTTGGTTAGCTTTGTTCTTTGGCCTCTGTTATTCAATTCAACTTATTCTAGACCTGTAACTTAGGTTCTATTTAGTTGATCAAAATTCTTCCCCTCTTGTTTTTTCTGTTTCTTGCTCTGCCTCTATGTGGCCTTTTTGTGAGTGGTCTCTTCAGATATGGTCGACCCTAGTCAGATTTTCCCAGTCTAGTGAGGCCCGGGTCTCATTGGGAGTGTATGGAGTTTTCAATGTTCGCTGCGATCTCGGCTTTTCCTCCAATTCCAAACTTGCATCCGATGTGTGGCTGGTTACTGAACACCCCAAAAACTCTGTTTCATATAGTTCTTGGGTAGTTGCCAGCTGCTCTGGGCTCCGTCCCCGGCAGCCGCGGCGGCTCCTCCGCGGGGCTCCAGCAGCGCAGGCGGTGCGGGCCTGGTGGCGGCGGCGACCACCCGAAAGCCTCGGGGGCGCTGGGGCAGCGAGCACCCACTCATCTCCGGCGCCACGGGCCCAGGCCCCAGTGCAGGCAGCGGCGACGGCTCCTCCGCGGGGCTCCAGCGGCGCAGGCGGTGCAGGCCTGGTGGCAGTGGCCTGGAAGCCCGGGCAGGCCCCGCCCGAAGCCTCAGCGTTCCCGGGGATCTGCCGCCTGCTCCACTCGCTCCGCCACATGGGCCCACGGGCTGCCGGGCGCCCATCTCCTTCCTGCTCCTCTATTTACTTTTATTTCAACAACACTGAAATCAGGAAAACACTGCCCAGTGGACAAAACTGAATTCACTGTTTGGCCAGGTGATTTGAAGCAGATGAAATAATCTTAGTGTATTTGAGTGTCTTGAAAGGACTTGTATTAGTTAGGGTTCTCTAGGGAAACAGAATCAATGAGAGTTGCCTATGACTATAAAATTTATAAAAGTGACTCATGCAATTGTGAGTTTGTGCAAGTCCAAATTCTGTAGGGCAGTCAGCAAACTGTCAACTCCAAGAAAGAAGTCCGATGAACTCCTCAGGAAATAAACCAGCAACTTCAATGAACTCCTCAGGAAACGCTTCACTGGGCAGCCGAAGAAGAAGAGAAGGTCCTTTATCTGTCTCGCTTATAAGTCTTCAACTGACTAACTCTCTCTTTTTTTTTTTTAATTGTGGAAACATATATACAACATAAACTTTCCGATATCAACCACTCCCAAGCACACTATTCAATGAGATTAACCACATTCACAATACTGTGCTACCCTCAACCCCCTCGATTACCAGAACTTTCCCATCACTCCAAACAGAAACCCTGTACCCATTATGCATTATTTTCCCACTCCCCTCGCCATCGCCACCACCCACCCACCTACTCCCACCCACCCCCACCCCTGGTAACCTAGAATCTACTTTCTATCTCTATGAATTTGCATATTCTAACTATTTAATATAAGTGGAATCATAATATCTGTCCCTTTGTGCTGACTTATTTCACTCAACATGATGTCTTCAGGGTTCACCCATGTTGTAGCAGGTATCAGAACTTCATTCCTTTATGAGGCTGGATAATATTGCATTATATATATATATATACACACACACACACAGCATCCATAAAATGTATGCAGTATTTACACATGAATGCTTATCCATTCATCGGTTTATGGATATTTGTGTTGCTTCCACCTTTTAGCTTTTGTGAATAATACTGCCACAGACACTGGTATATGAATATCTGTTCAAGTCCCTGCTTTTAATCTTTCGGGTGTGTATTCAAAAGTGGGGTTGATGGGTCATATGGTAACTCTATACTTAACCTTTTGAAGAACCACCAAACTGTTTTCCACAGAGGCTACCCCCATTTTAATGTTCATTATTGGAGAAACACACATCTTGGACTGCTTAAGCCCAGCTACATCTTTTCTTGGCTCCCAGAAATAAATACAGGTATAATATTGCTGATTCTCTATTTCTCTAGGTATTTTTCTTCTCTATGATTTTGCATTTTGTTTTAGATTTTGGTTTGCCTGCAACTGATAAATTACACCCCATAAGTGCCAGGAATGTTTGGGAATTTGTGATCTGATCATGTGAGGATCTCTAGATGGATAAGAGATCTACTCTCTTTTGAGTGAGAGACAACAGAGAATCTGGTTTATTAATACTTTTTTCTCTGTTTATTTGTCTACTTTGAGCCCATTGAGAGAGAAAAAGCTCTCTGATATTGAGACATCATCTACAATTTTAATTCCCTTTTGCCACATAAAGTAACATATTCATGGGTTCCAGGGGTTAGAGTGTAGACATTTGGGAGGAGGGGACATCTTTTGGCCTACCACAATTGCTAAGCAGCTTAATTTATATGCTTCTGCTTTTTACTTTTATATGCTATGGAAGGTTATATCTTTAGGTCATGTTAATGAATGTGTTTATTTTTGTCATGTTAAAAAGATGAAAAAGGGTTTGTGTGGCTATAGAAAGTTGTGAGTGTTTAGGAGTTTTGATAGTCTACAAGTATCCTCATGTAAAACTGTTCTCAACTATCCATCCCTGAACTGTGCATATGGTTTTGTTTTTAAAGGAATAAAAGTAGTTTGTCCTGCAGGAGGAAATTTCAGGCTCTTATTTGGAGGTGGAGGGGTCTCCAGACCCCTGTACATCTTGGGACATACTACAGACTCCAAAGAGCTTTTGTTTATGTTGATTGTAATTATTGATCTTTTCCATATTAAAAATTAAAATTAAAAAAATTTTTAAATATCATTTTTCAGGCCTTAAAAAGAGCAGTATTGAATTCATTTCATGTTAACATAAATAACATATTTCCTTCCTTATAAAGAGAGGAGCTAGAAATCATTACATTTGTTTGATATGTTGCATTGTAAGAGTTGCATAGCAAGAGTTGCTCAGTCAGAAAAGACACTCAGCCTCCTTTAAATTAAATTTATATAGGTAAATTGTTATTTGTGTCAATATTTCAGAATTTCTATTCATTACTGGAAGTCCCTGGAGATTTGTCAACACTCTCACTTTCCATCATATGTTTCAACCTCAGTGGAAACGCTGACCAAAACTCTTATGAAATAGTTCTGTGGAGTTTTCCTCTATTTATCAGAGTCCTGGCAATGCTTTGCCAGATAATATTAGACAACAGTATAATGTCAACAGTAATAATTTTAATTATTATTTAAAATGTTGGTTGACAACAGCTTTACTTCTTTAATTTGAATCTAACATCTTTTAGGCCAGTAGTTCTCCTTGGGGGCTACAAATCAGGCTTATCCATGGAGTTTTATTAAAAATACAAATGCCTAGACTACTCTAGACATATTGAATCTCTTTATTTTATGTTATTGGTACATTACATATATGTTAAATCTCAGGATAATGTGTTATATTGCAAGATTACTGTATAAAATTATGTTCCCCCCCAAAATTATGTTTATCCATTTATGTAAATCAAATGTAACATTCACTATCTTCTTTTAAATGGGCTTAATCATTATCCTTAGAACATTTTTATATGATTTAGGGGGAAATGGCTTCATTCTCTTTGTCTTATATTCCACAAGCAAAATTCCTTGCCAGTTTCATTTTTCTTATTATGAAACATCATCAGTACTTTCAAATTTGAGAGTTATCAATAATAAATACAGCACAGATATTTTAAATTTCTGTCATCTACATGTGCTTTTTCTTTTGATGTGGTACTTGCCTGAAAGCTCTGCTATAAGCTACAGGCTTGTTTTGTGTCTTCAGCAAAAATGGACATGTTCAGCATCTCATGGAAAAAGACTGTAGCAGGTAATTGCCATTTCAAAGAATAAACTCTTGGATACAGTCCTATGAGCTAGCATCACTTAACAACTTTCAGATCATACCAGTGGTCTGACTCAAGATTTCCACAGCTCTTTGTAGTCGAGAAGCAGAGAACTTCATGAGACTGAAATCAAAGAGTCAGTGGAATAACAATTAATTATAGGGCTAAATGAACTGAGGAGGGAAATTTTTTGTGGCTGTTTGTTCTTGACTTTGTCTTAATATTCTATTTTCTGTATATATTCGAAATCATTTATCTTTCAACTTAAGCTATCTAATCCATGACAGTTTCACAAACTCTGCTCTCATAAACTGAAATGAAGCATTTTAAATGATATCTCATTCTCACTGATTCCCCAGAATTCAGAAATTCCTACTAAGTCTTCTTACTTTTAACGACAATAAAGTTACTTATATGGGTTCAGTAATAATCTCTCCTACTTCTTACCAGAATATTAATTGGACAAATCAATTGTACAGCCGAAGCCTTGCCTAGAATTTCATATTTGAGAATGATCGTCCTTAAGTCAGATATGGCATGACAAGTTACTTTAAGGAGCAAAAGTTAACTGTACTTATGGACCCAAAGCATACCAAGTCCATCCAGGAAAACTTGCCTGGTACCTGGTAGCTGGCTCACAGGGTCCCATCATTACATATGGTAAAAAGGTCACTTCCTGGAAGGCCAGGAACCTCAGCAAATATTGGAAATCTCAAGAGAAAGGGACTCAGGTAGAAATTAGATATATTTCACTAGATTTATCAGAGTGAAATGTGATAGAGTTACTTGGATTTGGTTTCTTACTCTCAGGGTAGCAAATAATAGAGGCTTTAAAAGTCCAATCCAAGAGTCTTATAAAAACTTCCAGGCAGAAGTTAATCATGTGGGCTTAATGGCTATTTGATACACAATGGCTCTAAATTTGAAAGCAAATTACATGGTGAATTACATGTTGCTGCACTTATGTAAATTATCAAGCCAAATCTAAATAGAGAAGCTGTGTTTTGTAATCAAGAATAATCCTTTTTTACTTTTTATGATCACAAGGACAAATACTGTCATAAAGACTTTTGAAAGACTTTGATCAATGTGCAAAAAAAACAGATTATTGAGTGACATGTCTAGGGCATCTTTCTGGGTTATCTTAGGCTTTGAGCTATTTTATAGCTCAGTAAGTTGAAAAAAATTGAAAATAATGCAAATTTTTCCCACAGAAATGCAAATTAGTTATGTCCAGTTGAATGCAATTGATGAGTGACCTGTTTTACATCTATCTATAAATCCATTTCTTATATGGCTCTGTGTGTGTGTGTGTGTGCATTATTTTGAATTCCCCTTTGAACCATTTGTAAACTTATTTATGGTTTCCTCTTTAATTAATGGGTTAAATAAAAACCTTGGCAAATGTTCATTTGAAGAAATCAATTACTAAGAGAATATGTTAAAATTTTTCACTCTGAACATCTACCTTAGAAACATATAAAGTTACAATATTGTTTCTTCCTAGGGAATTTGATATTCTATCATTATATGACAACTCCCTTTTTCTCTAATAATGCTTCTTGACTTAAAGTCTATTTTGTGTATATTAATATAGCTTTAAGTAAGTATTTGCCCACTTTATCTTTTCCATTCCTGTTAATTTCAAGTGTTTTTTGTGTGAATGTTTTGCTATGTCTCTTGAAAAATATATATATAGTATATATATATATATATATATATATAGTGTGTGTGTGTGTGTGTGTATATATATATAGTATATAACAAGATTTTGTTTTTCTTTGAAGTTTGAAAATCTCTATCCTTTGCAGAAATTAATCCATTTACATTTATTGCAATTACTGGTATTATTTGCATTTACTTTTATGATCTTACTTTATGCTTTCTATTTCTCCTTCCTTCTTTTAATTTTTGCTTTCTTTGTCTCCTTTCTTGGCTTCTCTAATAATGAAGGCATTATTACTATCTCTACTATTTCTATTATTTTATTGGTTACCCAAGAAATTATTATTACATTATTATTTTTAAACAAGATGATTACATGCATGCATGACTTGTCCAAGTCAGTAATCATAATCTTTACCATTTTCTTGAACAACACAATGACTATAGGATATTTTAATTATGGTTAGTCTTAAATGCTATTTTTTTCTTTATTCTGTTTCTTTTTCCAATCCAATAAGATATTATTGTTTTTACTATTGTTACATACTTTCATGTTTTGCTTGGTTTGAACTGTCTATTTACCATATTTTTAACTTACCATCCCTTTTTTGCATCTTAAACTTTCTCTATAGGATTACTTCCCTTATGCCTGAAGTGCATTCATTAAAATTTGTTGGTGACAAGTGCTCTCAGATTTTATTTATCTGATCATGTCTCTGCTGGATATACAGTTCTGGGTTATTAGGTATTCACTCAAGGCATATTGAAGAAATCATTCCATCTTCTTCTGTCTTCCACTGATGCTATCAAAAAGCCAGCCATTAGTCTAATCACTGTTCCTTCTTAGGAGTAATTTGCCTTTCCTCTATGGCTACTTTTAAGATCAACTCATGTTTTCATTCTGCAGCTTCCTATGATGCATCTGGGTGTGAGTTTCTATTTATAGTTCAAAATTGGGATTCATGGGGATTCTGAAATCTGAGAATTGATGTCTTTATCATTTCTGGAAAATTGTCTGCCCTTCCTTCCTCAGATATTGGCTTGGTCTTATACTTGTTCTCTCCTTTTGAAACTTCTGCAACTTAGATTAGATATATGTTAGACCTTTTGCTCTACCCTGTCTTTCACATTTCCATCTCTTTGTCATTGTGTGCACAATCAGCAAGTCCTTTAGATACCACTTTAAGGTCATTAATTCTCTTTAGTGTCCAAGCAACTGTTCATTAAGTTTCTAATTTTATGTATCTTTATTTCTAGAAAAATTATATGTTTTAAATTGGCTTGATTTTTATGTTATAATGTTCTCCAGCCAAAGACCACTGTGAAGATACCTGTGGTTTAACAAGTTGGGTTTACTGCGGATTGCTGTGTGGGAGACCCTCATAAGACTGTGTCAATAAGAGGGCAGTAAAAAGGACCTACAGGAACTATTATAGGATTTTGGCTTTCATTGGGTGATTTGGGGGTGGGGGGCTGTATAAGGAAGCAGGACTTTGCCCTGTATTGGATGCTGTCAGGAAATAGAGTAATTCTATGACTAGGTATCTTAATAAATTTTATCTAGAAGAAAGGAAGACTACAACAAGACTAAACGTATAATTGTTAAAGAAGCACAAGTCACTCATAATAGCTAGAATAGGGGGTGTTTGGAATTTTTGCTATTTGGACTATGTTCATATTTTTTCAAACATGATTATAGAGTGGTCTTTTCTTGTCTTGATACAAGATGGTCATCACAGGGTGGCCGTGACTGATGTTAATGTTCTGTGAAATTTTTACATTTAATAGGAGAATACCATGGCCTAACACTGAGTGCCAGGCCAGCTCCTGGGTGTCAGGAACTGATTTTTCTTTTCAATAGTCTCTTAGTCCTTACATGGTCAATCTTTTATTTTATATCTTTATAAACATTAAATGCATTTATTTTATAATTTGAGTATGTTAATTCCAATTTCTGAAATTTTTGTGGATCTCATTTCTCCATCTATTTTTCTAGTGGCTCTGGCTTATGGAGCTTCATTCTTCTGTGGATGTTTTATGACTTCTACCTGTAATTTTCTTTTTCTTGGAATCTTACTTGTGGGAATTCTCAGTCTTAAAGGTTAGTTCCTCCAGGGAATATCTGCATGTGCTTTTGCCAAGAACACTACAAAGCATTTTAAATGAAATTGCCAGCTTGATTTTCAAACAATCCTGACATGCATTTGGTCTGCAGATTTGTATGACTACCAGCTTTGAGTTATAAGTTGAGGTAATATGGTGGCTTGGATTGTGTAGCCCACTTTGAATGTGTTTTTTGTCTTGGTCTGCATTCTGGTGGTTGTGGACCCATTGTAAATAAGATCTCTTCGAGATGTGGCCCAAATGAATCAGTCTGATCTTTAATCCAGATTACTGGAGTCCTGTATAAGCAGAGTGAAAAGTCAGACTGAGAGAGAAGCCACAAGGAGCAGCCAGAAGCTGGAAGTCAACAGAACCCTGAAAAAGAGAAGATGCTGTCATGTGACAGAATAGCCAGATATGATGGTTTGAAGCTGTGTGAATCCCAGACATGTATGTTCTTAAAGCTGATCCATTCCTGTGAGTGTAAATCTGTTGTAAGTAGGGCCTTGTGATTAGGTTACTTCAGTTAAGGCATGGCCCAGGGTGGGTCTTAATTGTCTTACTAGAGTCGTTTATAAATGAGATAGAGATAGAGACAGAGATAGAAATAGAGATGAAGACAGAGACAGAGATAATGGAGGGAGAGAGAAGAGAGATAAAGCCATGGAAGCAAGAAGCTGAAAGTGACAAACTTGGAAGAGAAGGGTAAGACCAGCAGACACTGCCTTGTGCCTTGCTGTGAGACACAGGGGTCCAGGCTCTCCGGCAGCTGGTCTTCAATAAGTAGGTATGTACTGATGATCCCTTGATTTGAACATTTGTATGGCCTCAAAATTGTAAGCTTAGAAGCTAATAAATCCCCATTACTAAAAGCCAACCCATTTTATGATACCTGCTTTTGGCAGCCTAGGAAACTAGAGCACCAAGGAACTCCAAAGATTGCTGGCCAGCCAGAAGTTACTAACCCTGGGAGGAAGCAAGCCTTCTGCCTCTGAAAGTGGGAGCCAGTAAATTACTGTTGTAAAGCCAACACATTTTATGGTATTTGTTTGAGCAGTTAGGAAACTAAAACAGGTAATATGTTTTTTTCTCCTAGGTAGGCAAAATAGCCAGCCGTGTCTCAAGAGTGTGCATTTTTTCTACCCCACTCTTATGGAGAATGTCACTGCATAGGGTCGCACCTTTTTGTGAAAAGTATCCTTTTAGATTCTCCCTGAATGGGCCTTAAGCTCAATCTCCTGTCTCTGAGGCCATAAAAAAACTGAAATGCTAGGTCCCCAGGATTTAGCAAGGACTTCTGTTTGAATTCTGCTTTCAGTATTCTACTTACCTCTCTGGATTCCTGCTGTAATTTGTTTATATCTGAGAATTCTATACTTTCTTAACAGATCACTAGTACATTTAAAAATATTTTTTAAATACTTTATCCAGAAATTTTAGTTGTTTTCAGTGGGAAAGTGATCAGAGTACCTTTTCCACTCCACCATACTGCCAGAGACATAATTTTGCATATTTTGTTTTTAAAAAAGTAGCAAATTACATTCAGAAATGATTTTACAAACTTACATTTCCACACACAGTAAATGAGCACTAAAAAAGTATTCTTAGAATTCTCTAAAGTAATATTTAAAACTGTTTCCTCATTATAAAAATCATACATGCTTATAATAGACTGTTTGAGTTTATCGGGGCTGCTTTAACAAACTACCACACACTAGTTGGCTGAAAAAAAAACAGGAATTTATTGTCTTACAGTTTTGGAGACCAGGCATTCAAAATCAAGGTGTTGGCAGGATCACATGTTCTCTGAAGTCTATAGTGTTCTGGTGGTGGGTTGCAGGCATTCCATAACTCAATCTCTGCCCCCATCACATGGCCATCTGTCTGCTTCTGTCTCCTACTCCTGACTATGTCCAAATTTCCTCTGCTTATGAGAACTCCAATTATACTGGATTAATAAGGCCCGCTCTATTTCAATTTGGCCTCCCCTTGATAGAATCTTCAAAGATCCTACTTACATATTAGTTCACATTTACAGGACCAGGGGTTAAGACTTGAACACATCTTTGTGCGGGGCATGATTTAGACTATAATTTAGTCTACAATGATATAGACTATCATTAAAATATATAAAGATCACCAATTACCCCAACCCCCAGAGATGATTCCTGTTGTTCAGCAGCAGCTGAGAAAGGATTCAATACCGTGAATAATATCACTGAAATTCAAATCACCCACAGAGTATTAACTTAATGGAAATGTTATTGAAAAGACAAGACACAATTTCCAAGGTCAAATCCTGTTCTAGTTTGCTAATGCTGCCGCAATGCAAAACACCAGAGATGAATTGGCTTTTATAAAAGGGGGTTTATTTGGTTACACAGTTACAGTCTTAAGGCCATAACGTGTCCAAGGTAACACATCAGCAATCGGGTACCTTCACTGGAGGATGGCCCGTGGTGTCCGGAAAACCTCTGTTAGCTGGGAAGGCATATGGCTGGTGTCTGCTCCAAAGTTCTAGTTTCAAAATGGCTTTCTCCCAGGATGTTCCT
>PVKY010014845.1:0-10412 GCA_004027775.1 Bradypus variegatus | reverse complement strand
TTTGTGCTATCTGGAATTTAGAGGCAGCTAGATTTGCTCCAGATACAATCATCCCAAGTTATGCTCTGGTGCTGGTAACTTTCTGACTTGGGGGAGTACACATGCTCCCCAAAGAGAAGCTATCCATCGCTCACTCCTTCATTTTCCAGGCAGGTTATGACCCAATATCTCATGAAGTCCCATGAATAGATCCCACGAGTGAGTCCCATGAATAAAGTCTACAGGACTCCCATATTAAGTCAAAACTCTATAACCTGTGGTGATGAATTGTGACTTGGTCTGGATGCCAGTTACATCGGTGTATAAAATTCATCATTTTATGATGAATCATTTTATGATTTATGCAGTTTTATGTATTCATGTCATACTTCAATAAAAATGTTTATCTAAAATAAAAACAACGCAGCAACAACACAGCATATCCTTGGCCTGGCATTTAAAGCAGGGCAGAAATGGGGGGAAAAAAATCACAGGATCTGAAGCCAAACCTTAAAAACAACTTTATGTCTTCCTAGCTCTGTGAAGTTGGATATGCTAGGTTACTTCTCTGAGCTGTGGAGATTTTTTGTATGTCTTAAATAATAAAAATAAATACCTACCTCATGGAGATATTGTGATGATAACATAATATAATCTTTGTAAAAAGCAGTAGGCTTAAAGAGCATCTGGCCCTCAGTAGGTATCAGTAATTCATTCAGTTGTTCAAACAGATTTTTATGCCAAGCACCGATCTGGGATATAAAGGCAAAAAAGTCACAGTTCTTGCTCTCTAATGGTAAGATGTCTTATTCTCCCATCCCTTTTCTTCCAATGCCTAATCCAAGTAATAGTTTCCAGCCTTTTCTCCCACTGCTTCCCACAGGTTCTCCAGCTAGAGTCAGAGAATTCACACTGCTTTGTCCTTCCCACCCCTCAGTACCACATGAAAACACCTCGCTCTGGGCCTACAGAGTGCATTGTGTTAGCTTTCCAAAAGCACTTACTACAACACATAGCAATTACTTTACTTATATACTGAATGGTAGTTGAACAGATGAATGAATGAATGCTCTTTCCTTGTCCTGTAGTGTCCTCATTCCTGTCCCCTTTTGTCCCCATAAATTTCAATTCCGTCTCTCCTTCCAGTCCCTTCTAGTGGCAACTTCTAGTGACACTTTCTCTGTTTTATTTCCAGAATCCTCTCCAAACAGTGTAATTTTCCTTTCACAATACTCCTGGAGAACTTTATTTGAATTTTCTTATGAACCTTAGTCTAGTATAGGAAATGTGAACTTTAGGATCTGTTAGACTTGGGTTTTGTTATGGGCTTCAACATTTCTAACTGTTTTCTCAACTCTAGAAGCTTTTTCATCTCACAGCATAAAAGAAAATTATATATATTATTTAAGGCTATTGTAATATTTAGAAATAATGCATGCTTGAAGGACCTAAAGCATAATAATTGCTTATGGAGACATTATTTCAACTTTGTATTGTATAATCTGCATGGACACTATCTTCTCTTCTTTTCTGGTCTATAATAAAGGAAGCGTGTCTACCCTGTCTTGGTCTTGCTCACAATGCCTGTACAGAGCAAATGTTCAACATGGTTTGAATATACAGATGAATAAAAGATAAAACAACAAAGAGAGAATCCCATACAGTCTCTGAATCCCAGGTGACTATTTGAAAATTCTTCTTTGGAGATGAATAATACAAGTGCCTCCCAGCTCAAATACCATTCAGTTTTCCCACCGTGGCACAGAAAAAAAAAAAAAAAAAAAAAGGACTGAATGGCATAGCCCTCTCATATTGTCAAATGAACAAGCAAATTTTAGCATATTTTAACTGGAGGTGACTAGTTGTTACCAGATGGTGACCAATTTAGATTGGGTCCAAAGAATGTTGCTGTGGTTTGACTTATAGGATAATACAGGTGATAGTAACCATAAAAAGAGCATGCCTTCCATTTAGATTAGATTTTGGAGGCTGAAAGCTGGTAAATATGTTAGCTACTTACAAGGCCGAGTTAGAACCATAAAGATAAATTTCTCGTTTTTTGCATGCAAAGTTCTTGTCTGTAAATTTCCTGCTGTGGTGAAGTGTCAACATTGCATAATAAGCATCCTCCAAGACTTTATTAAAATCGTGACCTTTGATTCAAAGCTTCTGTTAGGAAGGAGAAAAATCAGGAGAGAAAATTAGGCCTTCTCTAACAGTCTCCAGGAGCTTAAGACCATAAGCCAGGAAGACATAGGCTGTCTTTTGCAAAACATGCCTTTTCTGTCACCCTGTCAATGATCTAGATGTGCCCCTGGGGTGGCACTAGAGGAGCATCACCATGAAGACAAACATTCCAGGGGTGGGGAAAGCAGTTTTAAAAGGAGAAGCAACTCGGAATGGGGTTCTGATTCTCCAAATACAGATTTCCTGTGGGAAAATCTACTGACCACTAAGGGGGAGTAACTCCTATTCCCTGGGCTCGCCCCACCCCAAGCAGAGAAAGAGAGTTCTGAAAGGGATCCAGGAGCTGTCCATTCCCCTCCTTTCTTCCAAGACTGCAGGTAATATAGCACGTGAGACTGAGGAGTATCTCACTGCTCAGCCAACTTTCCTCCTCCAAACTACTTGAATCTCAATAGTTAGGTGCATGTGGGCAAATGAGCATAAACCTCTGACAAGTTGGGCTGAGCTCTTATCCATCTTCTCTTTAACGTAACTATTAATTCCACTTAATTTCCTGTACTTAGATGAATGAACTGAGGCTGAAGTGAGAGGGACTTTTGTCAAGGATAGAAGTGATAGGGAAAAAGAGAGAGAAATGACTTGAAAACATGGGGCTCTCAGGGAGTGGGGCAAAGAAAGATATGATTTGACTACTGCCTGGGGGCTTTGGGCAGCTAGAGAACAGCTTTGGGGCCAAGTGGAGAAGGAAGAAAAATGTCCACCAGATAAAAGGTATAAAAGAATATAGGATGTGGCATAATTAATTTATGCCTTTTTCACAATTTTCCTCTTGGCCCCATCCTGCTCTCTGACTTCCTTCCAACAACTCAAAGGGAAATGTCTCTATACTGTACTTTCTTTACCCTGCATCCCGCCAAGAAAAGGTGTTCATTGCTTTATTTCTTTTCTTCCAATTATTTTGTCCTCTCCCAAAAACTGTAAATTAAAGGAGAGAAGGGCAGAAAATTGGTGACTTTCTTTCTTCAGGTCCTGGTTTAACCATGAGAGTTTTGGACTGGATTTATAATTCAACAAATGCTTATTAAACAACTACAATGTGCAAAATACTGTCTATTTACTAGGGAAACAACATGGTACACTCATAGAGCTTACATTCTAGTGAAAGAGACATTCAATTAATTAAGAAATTCACATGTAATTAAGATAGAGAAGAAAAGCGGTGGCATTTCATATGCTTGACAAGAAAGGCTTCTCTGAAGAAGTGGCTTTTGAGCAGACGTGAATGAAATGAGGGTGTGAGCCATGGGGGAAGAGCATTCCAAGCAGAGGGAACTGCATGTGCAAGAGCTCCAGGATGGGAAAATGTAAGCATATATGGGCTACAGCGAGAGGCACAGAGGGTGAGATTTAAAGAAGTAATTTGGTGCCTGATCATGTAGGGTCTTGTAAACCATAGTGTATACTCTGGAACTTCTAATCATGATGAGAAATCTTTGAATGTTTGAGAGTAGAAGATCACATAATAGTACTAGGAAAAATAATAACTCATATTCACATAGCACTTCATGTGGACCAGTCCCTGTTTCAAGTGCTTTACTTATATAAATTCATTTTAAGTTTACAACAACCCTTTGATATAGAGTTTATTACTCCTACTTTATAGATGATGAAACTGAGAATACAGAGAAGTTAAGTAACCTGTTAAAGGTTGCACAGCAAATATATTACAGAATTAGAATCTGATCCTAGGCAGTTTGGCCCAAGGGTCCTTGCCCTTAACCCCTGGGATGCATTTCTTGTGATTTACGTTTAACAGGATCACTCAGAAGCATGTGGAATAGATTCTGGGTGCAAGAGTTTAAGAGGGAAGTCCAGTTTGGGGAGAGATGACCATGCCTTGGATGATGGTGGGCAGTGGTGGAGGAGCAGAGTAGTGGTCAGATTCAAGATGTTTCACATGTAGAGGAAATAGAAGGCTTACTGATGTATTACATATGAGATATGAGAGAGAGAGAGGAATCATTGGTGACTCCAACCTTTTGGACTGAGTACCTGTGTAGACAGTTTCTTACAGAGCTGGGAAAATTGGAAAAGGAAATGGTGTGGTAAGGGGTGGAAAAATAGTTTTATTTTAAACGTGAAGAGTTTGAGATGTATATGGAACGTCCAAGAGGATATATCAAGAGGCAAAGAGAGTTTATGGAGTCTAGGGTTCAGAGAAGAGGTCCAGGTTGTAGATTTGTTTGTGAATTATTAACATGCAGATGTTCTAGGAAGCTATGTCTGGATGAGATCCCCTAGGGATAGAGTATAAGCAGCTCAAGACTGCGTTTTAGGTCATGAAGGTGAACAAGTGTCTGATAAGGAGCAGAAAATGAGACAGATGGAAAACAAGGAGTTGAGTAAGAATGTGTTTGAAATGGCAACTTATCAACTGTGTCTAACACTGCTAACAAGTTGAGGAAGATGAAAACAGAGTTGATCATTGAATTTGGCCACGTGGAGATCACTAGAGACCTTGGTAATGTAGTGTTAGAGGAAAAAAAGATTAACACTGGATTCAAAGGACTACCAAAAACCCTCAGATTCCTTTTAGGTATGGCAAAGTGAGTAATGTATTTTTGAAATACTTCAGTTGAGAAATATTTTATTGAGCATCTCCTATACATCCTACACTGTTAAGATACTGACTCTAATAAGTTTGCAACCTCAATTATTCATTCAGTCAGGCAACTGTTATTCATTGAATGTCCAGTATGTGATGGGCACTCAATAGGTAGGTTTTAAATTTTTTTCTTAATTGTTACAATAACATTTTGACATTGAAACAAGTTTCAAAAGAAGAGTAATGTCTATACTCCCGTAATCTTTACATAACATTTTTCCATATTCCTTTCAATTACTGTCCATATGTCTCCACAACTTTCATACAACCTTACTCATTTTATTTAAGCCTTTTCCTTTGTAGACATATTTTCATAATATTTTAATTATGACAGCAAGTAACCTTATTGTATGAATATACAGCATCATTTAATCATTTTCATTTCCAACCATTTATGTTGTTTTCAAATCACAATATACTACTTGTCTAGGTGCCTGTCATGCCCACTGAGCTATGAATAGCCTCTCAAAATCCAGGACTACATCTGGTTCAATGTGAATTGCCAGCAGCTGCCTGGTACAGAGCCATGGCTTCTAGGCAGCAGATGAGACTGTACGTTGGGATAGTGAAGAGCAAGAATACTGACAACTTTGGTTTTCACCTTGCATTCTTCACTTGTAGGCCTTCGTCAAGTTACTCTACTTCTTCATATCTCATCTATAAACTGAAGTCAATAATAGTACCCTATAGGTTATTCTGGGGATTAAATGAGTTAATGTACGAATTTCTTATGATTGTGCCTGCTACACTGTAAGCACTATATAAGTGTCTGATAATTGCTCTATATAAGAAAAAAATAAATTCAGTACTCTGAATATGTTTGATAAACAAATAATAAATCAAAAAACTGTTTTATTTCTGCTCCATGCAGGCAACCTTTTTCCTTCTTTTGTATTATTTCCATTTAGTTCAGTGAAAGTGTTCTGAACCTCTACTACTGCCAGATACTGGAATAATTAATAATCATTACTTCAGATTAACTTTGATAACTGTCACCAATAAGTGAAGTATCATGGCTAGGCTTCAATTTTACTATTTTACCTTGGGAAGTTAAGACGCATTAGGACAGGTGCTGTGTCTGAGGTTTGTACTACTGTGCGTCTTCAGCGGTTGTGCAGGAACTGGCTCCTGCTTGTTTCCCTTTCCTTCCTTTAACGCAGGCCTCTTCCTTGTTTCACATCATGTTTTCTCCTCCTTAACTGCTTTCTCTGGAACTCAGCTTCTTAGATAAATGGGTAAGGTTCGGTTAGGTTCTCACTCTAGGAGTGAGAGAGAAGTCACGGAGGTGGCAATGAGCAAGGCATGTGTGAAGAGGAAGAAAGTCCACCCGAAAGACTGCCTTTGTTAGGGAGTCTCGAAAATGAGGACAGGTCATAAAAGGCCTTAAGAGGCAGGAAGAAATCACGATGGACAACTGATACAGAAGGTCTTGTACGAGATATTAGTTTAATGCAGCCATTATAAAGAGTCTCAGGATATATAATCAGACTACCATCTAGAGTGGGAGAGGCCAGCGGGCTCTGGCAGAAACCTGGAGAAAGAGAATGAATGAAAAAGAAATAATTCTTTTGAGATGATTTCCTTTAATATCCTATTGGTTATTTCAGTCATTCACGCATTCAGCATTCATGCATTGAGTGGCTACTTTGTCCCAGGCACTCTGCTAGGCACTGGGTATACATACACCAGTGAAAAATACAGATTCAGTCCTGCCATGATGACCCGTTGTTTGTTTCCATGGCAGACAGTCCCAGCGGACCACAAGCCAAGAGATCGCGTCTCTTTCCTGCCGTCGCGCTCTTTGCTTGGCACACGGTGGGGGCGCAAATCAGGTAGCCTGAATTGATTCACAGCCTTGCAGCATAATAATTAAATACACAGAGACGGGAAGAAAAGGCAGAGTGGCATAGATCTCGACTGTGAGATCATGATCTTGCAATAAGCGTATGTGTGCATGCGTGTGCATGGTGGGGGACAGATCTTCCCAGAACGCCCGACAGGGTGTCTAGCGGCAGCGCAAACGCTTTCCTTAACCTGCGCACACAAACCCTCCAAGGAGGGGGCAGAGCGCGGAAGCCGCCGAGGGCAGCCTCGCGCTCTCCCGCAGTCCGGCCCGGCGCGGCTCCTCCTGCCTGCGGGTGGAGCTGCCTTCAGCGCCGCCCCGTGACCACGGCTCGGGAAGCCCAAGAGCCGAGCAAGCGGGTGGAGCCCGAGCCCCGCAGCGGCGGCCAATCGCTCCGTACCGGAGGAGGAGCCCAGAAGGGGGAAAAAGAAAGTGCGGCGGAAAGTAAAAGGCTCATGAGGGAGACTCGGCGGATGAGGGGCCCATGGTCCCCGCTTTGGAGAGACGCACCGAAAGAAGCAGTGCGGGGCGCCCGCTCTGCTCCCAAGAAAGGTGAGTTTCGCGCTACCTTGTGCTCTGAGGAATCACCCAACCTCAGAACATCAGGGCAGAGGGGTTCTTAAAGATCTTCTCACTCAACCCTCTTATTTTATAGGAGGGGAAACCGAGGCACAAAGCGAGGCAGCGGCTGGGTTAGATCACACCGCTTGGTAGTGCGAAGGCCAGTATTAGAACCTGGCTGTCCAAAGCCCTATCTACATTTTGTAGGGGTTTAAGTAATGCAGTGGTGGTGGGGGCTGCGAGTTGCTGCCCCCTTCTCCTAGCCCTTTTAGGGATCTACTCTGTTGTCCCCAACGCCTTGGTTTCTCCAGAGCACTGTTGGAAGCAGGGGGGATACAAGACGGCATTGTGTCTCAGCAAGCCCACTCGGTATCATGTCGCTCCCAGCCTGGATCCGTGACAGCCGGAGTAAGCTGCCTGCAGGCTCGCTCTCTCCTCCCCTGACCTGTTTTCTCGGAAAGATTCCCCTGCCGAGGGTGTCCGCCCTGCGCCCGGCGCAGACCAGGCAGAGGTGCGGGACGCCCGGGCGAAGCTTAGCTGGTGGCTCTGTAGGGGTTAGGATCACCCTCATTTTGGAAGAAGTGACTTAACGAATCCATGGCTCCTTCCTACTTCTGAGTACTGGGAGGGAACAAGAAGCCCGAGTTCAAAAACAACCCAAAAAATCACACACGTAAAGACAAACTTTGACGTTCCCTTTAAGAGCCAGTCCTTCCTCTATCCCCTGGTTGTGAAATTGTGAACCGAGGCGCCTGGAGAAGCCTTTTGGTGCTCTGCTGTGCACGTCTCTGGGTTAGCTGCCAGCGGAGAAGGAGGGCTTACTGGGCGTTCACTCAGGCTCTTTCAGGTATTAGCTCTGTGAACCTGGGCAAGTTATCCAACCTCTCAGATCCTGTTTTTCCCCCCTAGCGGCAAAATGGGAGATTAAAATGGTTATCATGATCCTTAAGAGTACTTGCAAAGATTAAATGGGGTCATTCAAGTAACCTGTTTACCACAGTGTCTGGTTAGCTCAAAACTGATGACAACTATTGTAAATATGGTTGTATAAAAACCTTAGGGGACAGTGGGTTTCTGAAAGATGATTTTATATTCTTAGAACCACATGGTTTTCTTTTTTTTAAAAAAAATCTGGAAATGTGGTGTTTTCGTCTTTGGAGTTTGAACTTCGCTTTCATAGAAAGTGTTTTCTGAATGCTGTTTACATGTGACTTGGATTTATGGATGCCTAACTGGGAATATAGAAGTGATGCTTCTTAGTATTGGAAATTCCCTGGGAGTTTTTAGGCTAAACCTCAGATCTGTGATTCTCCCTAATTGGAGGGCATCCTTTACTGACAAAGAAGGTCTTGAATTTAATAAGATGTAGGAAGATAGGAGGAGAAGTTGGAAGTTCCACTGTGATACAGACTGTTCTAAGCCTAATGTTTATGGTCCCTCAAGTCAGACAAGCAATTTTATATTTTTCAGCTAGTATAGGAAAATACTACCACCAAAATTCTCATGCGCTTCTCTTAGATTGTGCAGTAATGCTGCTAAATCCAGTCCCTGACAGACATAGATTTTCTTGTTTAAACACACACTCATGCCCACACTAACTTTATCAGTTGTTCTGTAAAATTAAATAGCTTCCCTTACAACCCCCCATCCTGCTCATAACAATTGACTTTAATGTTTGTCTTCATACAATTATTTACTACTGTCTAGAACTGGTGATGCCAGAAGTCCCAGAATTGAGTGAGTGTCCAGCACTTACAAGTGACTGCCTTCTTCACAGGTCATGGCGAGTGCACTGGGGTGGGGGGTGCCTTGAGGGATGGAAGAGATTGGTAGTGCCCAATTTGGTTCTTCCTGCACTGAGCATTTGCTGGGGATGGTATCACTCGCTTCTGTCTGCCTGTTCCGTGTGCTTGCATTGTGATGAGCTGGCCAAGATACATCTGAACGTGTGCCTGAGAGACTAGGGACTTGTAGGGAAAGAAAAATGTTCAAAATAAGGTCAGGACAAAGGGATGGAAGGGAGATAGAAAGGTAATTACTTTTGATTCTGGCTCTTTGAAAAAGGATACCTCACTTTACCCTTTCCTCTTATCCAGATTATTTTTTGTTATCCAAACCATACATTTGTATAGAACATTCAGTTTTCCAAAGTATATTATTCCTCATGTATTATCTCCCATGCTACTTACAATAGCCCAGGAAGAAGGACACAGCAAGCATATTAATAACAGAAGGAGGCTAGGTTTTGTGATCAAACTTACTTTATTCAAAATTCCAGGTGTGATCCCTAAATAGCTGGGTGATATGGAAACAATTACTTCACAAGTTAGAGCTTCTGTTTTTTCCAATTCTAAAATGGGGGGAAAAGGCTTACCCCAAGGATTTGGGTGAGGATCAAATGAAATGGAACAGTGTGACGTACATGTAGTGAGTAGGTACTCATTAAATATCTCTTCTTAGTTGGTCCCAGTTTATACTGAGAAGGAAAACTGATTAGGACTCAGGGAAAGGAAATGGTGGTAAAGTGACATGAGGTTAGTAAGTTTTAGCTCTGAGAACACAAATCAAACCTTTTGACTTCTAGTTCACAGTTTTTCCCTCACACTTTTGATGTCCAATGACATCACCTTGGAGGCCTGTCCAATGAGAGTTTTAACAATTTACTTCAGTTGTTACATTTACCTTACTTCAGTTAAGTTTACCTTATACGTTTAGCTATTTGAGATTGCAGGGGACCTTTACTGTCCCAAATATATTTCCTTGCGAATAAAGCAGTCCATAAATGTGACTCTGTAGAGTTCGGTGGGGCTTATTCTTAGAAGAGGGTGTTTAAAAGAGATGATATCTAAGGCAACCTTCTTACTCTCCTATTTTGACGTTTGATGTAATGCAACTTTGTTTCCTAGGAGGAAGGGTAGGATGAAGACATAAAGTTCAGAATTATGTCATGTTTTTCTTCTTGTTCTGAAGAAACAGAGCAGGTTTCTTCCCTCTGCTATGCTTGTGCTAGTTCACACAGTGGTAAGAAGATTGTGGAACAAGTGACACAAGTGGTCATAACATTATGCACTTCTGCGAATTCCATGGGCAAGGGGTGGAAGAGCAGTATAAAAAGGCAGCATTTGCAGAAAAACAACAGCTTTCTGGTGTGCTGATCACTGGTATGGAATTTTCCTG
>PVKY010014844.1:0-10416 GCA_004027775.1 Bradypus variegatus | reverse complement strand
AAACCAGCACACCTTCTAGGACCAAAAGGGGAAAGAGAAATGAAACAAAACAAAGTTTTGGTGGCTGAAAGTTTTCACGAGTTCATTCTGGAGGTTGTTCTTATACATTATATAGATATTCCTTTTTAGTTTTTAGTGTATTAGAATAGCTAGAAGGAAATACCTGAAATTGGTGAACCTGTAGCCTTGATTCCTGAAGATGAATGTATAACTATGTAGCTTTTAGGGTGTGACTGTGTAATTGTGAAAACCTTGCGACAGACACTCCCTTTATCCAGTGTAAGGACAGATGAGTAAGAAAATAAATAAACAACAGGGGGGGATGAGGGGTACATGGGGTATTTTGGGTGTTCTTTTTTATTTTTATTATTATTATTTTTTGCAGTAATGAAAATGTTCAAAAAGTAATTGTGGTGATGAATGCACAACTATATGATACCGTGAACCACTGACTGTGCATTTGGATAATTACCTGGTGAATATATGTCAATAAAATTTCATTAAAAAAAATATATATATATATATCTCCATTCTCTAGATTGGAGGGCAGAGCATTCTTCTAAGATAAAGCTCAGAAAACTAATCACCTTTGCCTTTTTCATTAAAGTTTGCCAATCAGGTGAGGTGAGTATGTTTGTCAGGAATCATGTCCAGAGGAATGCAAAGTACAGGACATTAGGAACATTAAGGAGACAGTGTTTTGCAAGGCAAATTCAGGTTGCATTCCTAACAGTTTCTCATCCCAGATTTTTAACCCAGTCAATAAAAATAATGATGAAGCATCAGAAAATTTTCTTCTTGGGCAGAAGGGAAAATGGTGTCAATAAAAGTGGGATGTGAGTACAGGTGTCCTTACAAAGAGAGCTGACATGTTTTTTTAAAAGCTTGCCACTCGGAGAATGCTTCTTATCTTGTCACAAACACACACACATCCTGATTTTTTATCCCTAATGGGAATGTCCAAACATAAGACTGATAGCTTTTTCTGGTTCTGAAGGTAAGGGAGACTGTGGTTATACATTTTATGACAATATAACAACCACTTTTAAATCTAGGCTATTTTCCTGCAAATCTCTTAAAAAGGAAAACATTTTCTATGTCAGATATTTGATCACTTCAAAATAACACAGTACTTACGAGCTGCTTTGATCTGTCTTTGTGTCGCTTTGTATCTTACATGGCCAAGTCCAAGAACTGCATAATGATCCTGGTTCTGATTAAGACACAAAACAGAGTCAAGTTTGAAACAGAGAAAATATATCGTCCTTATAAGCCTAATAAATGCTCTAAGAAGTCCTGCAATCAAATCAAAACAAAACAAAAAACTTGCAAACTCCAGCATTTTCCAAATGTACTTGGCTAATGAACCCTTTTTTCTCTTAACCTTTATTAATATCTTTTGGCTACACTCAATCATGCTATGGCTAGGAAGATTTCAGAATTGAGGGGAGCATTACAGCAGCCCCAGTAGACTGGGCCTGTGGGCAAACAGGATAGGACTGAAAGCCATGTACAGCAAACAGGGTAGTTTGGGTGGAAATTTTGAGAAACTGAATAATAAGGCACCTCTGTATAAGTACTTGCTTTCATCTCTGTTTTGGTTAACATCCCAGTGAATTCAGAAGTTGGGATAGCCACTAGAATGAAGGCTCCTTACAAAACTCAAAGGTTGTACGTCAGCCACTGAGTGGGGAAGAAGGGGAATTGAAGGCAGAAGATACAGAGAAGAAAAGTCACAACAGGGCTGACTAGTTTCACTTTAAATTCAGGACTGCAAACTCCATATTCTGCCTAGCAATTGTACTTTGTTCCAGTTGATTCACTTTTCCACTCAGTAAGGTAACTTACTTCATGTTTCTCTTTTAGTCTTACCTCAAACCTCACACCTCCTTTTCCACCATCTTATTGACAGCTCTGCCTCCTGCTACACTAAAAAATTTAAATTACGCTGCTCAAATTCCAGCATCTCTACCACTCAACCAGCATGTGCAGATCTTCTCTCTTCTCTCAATTTATAACAGAAAAAGCCTCTCTCCTTTCAAGACAAATTACTCCATCCTGCCTCTTGGTTTTGACTTCCAGCCTCTCTAAGTCTTCTCAAAGACCAGCATCTTTCAGTTATCTCCTAAATTTCAACTGGCTTATTCTCATCAGTATAAAAATATGCTCTCTCTCATCTTAAAGAACCCTTCCATGACCCCTCTTCCAGTTACTGCCCCATTTCTCTGCACCCTGTCAAAGTTAAATTTCTGGAAAAAGCCATCTACGCAACTTTCTTACTTCCCCCAACCCCGAGCTCCCACTCCAATCTGGTTCTGCTCTGCCCACTCCCACATCAAATGCTATGAAACTGCTCTCCTCAATATCAATTTCTAGGTGCCAAACCCAAGATCACATATCTGTCCTCACTTGACTTCAACCCTCAGTGGAAGTATAGCTGACACCTTCCTTGAAACATTATCTTCCCTTAGAGGTTCTGTGAATCCATTCTCTCTGTTTTCCTCCCATCTTCCAGGAGCTCTTTCACCACCACCTTTGCTGACTTCTTGACCTGCAAAGCTCAGTCTTGGAGCTTTTTTCCCTCTCTTTCTATTCTTTCATTCTCAGTGGTCTCACCCAATCCCAGGGCTATTTTCGAGTTCCTTGTTTATGCTGACAACTTCCAAATTAAACATTCCTGCAGACCTCTCCTGTGAGCTTCAGATGCACATAAACTAGCATTTCCATCTCTCTAACCTCCTGGTCTGTCACTCTCTCCCTTGGCCACCATTTCCAGATATAACAGTGGTATTTCAGTTCATTGAACAGGCTGAGCTCTTTTCCACATGCTGTTCTCCCTGCCTGGCACATTCCTCGCCCTCTTCATGTGGCTGCATTTTATCCTTCAGGTCTCAGCTTAAATGTCATCAGCTTATTTAAAATAGATACCTTCTCTCTTCCCCACTCCCTCCACCATCTCAGCTCCTTTTTTTGTTTCTTCAAAGTACTTACAATTTCTCAAGTGTCTAAAACTCTCCAATGACTTTTTAACTGACTATTTCTCCTTACTTCCTCACCCCTCTCTCATTCACTGTGCTCCAGCCACACCTGCCTTTTTTTCAGTTCCTGACACACTCCAAGTTTCTTTCTGCCTTATGTCCTCTGCACAAGCTCCCTGATCATTGCAGGTCATTCTGGTCTTAACTGTCAACTCCACAAATCATCCCCATCTACTTATCCAAAAGTAGTCACCTGGACACAATCACATTACCCTATTTTAATTCTTTGCCCAGCACTTATTGGCCATGTTTTTGTTGTCTGTCTCCTCAATGAAATATAAGCTACACAGGAGAAGTGATATTGTCTTGTTCAGCACAGTATCCCCAGCACCAAGAACAGTGTCTGACATGTAGCAGGTACTTGATCCAGTAAGTACTGATTTTGGGGTTACAAATAAATCAGTGAGTAGGCAAATACACAAATACAGACTCTGCCAATGACGATCAACTGTATTTTACACTTAGGGCTCTACTCTGCCTCCCATAATCACTCCTCCACCTACCTCAGTCTCTTGCCATTGCACCCATTTTACTGGAACTGCTTTCAATGAGGTCACCTAAACTTATTTTCAATCCTGTGGCTTAACATTCTTCATCTTACATTATTAACCTCTAACCTCTCTGTGAAGCAGGTTCCTTTAGTTTCTGGAAGAGCAGAGTGCCTGATACTCATTAAAATTTTATTGAAGGAAATATCTTTTTCTCCTACTTTCTCTCTTCTTAGTGTTCTTTGCTATTTCTCGTCCTCTGCCCACCCCTTAAATATCCATGCTCTTCAATGTTCAGTCCTTTTTGTTTAAAATTGAGGACACTGATGATGATGACATAGATACAATTGGCTAACACTTCTTAGGTGCTGGTTTACTTTTCTAAATGCTTCACATATATGCCTTACCTCATAATCCTCACAACCGCTATGAAACAGGAACTCTTCTTTTGCACTGTTTAACATTTATCATGTGCCAAGCACTAGGCTAAGTGCTTTATATGCATCATTTCATTAATCCTCACTATAATCCTTTCAGCTGATGGTAAGCATTCTCATTTATCAATAAGGAAAATGAGGTATACAGAGAAGTCAAGTAACTTTACCAAAGTACCAGCACACTAAATGGCCAAACCAGATTTAAATTCAGACACTCTAATTCCACAGCATACATGTTTAACTATTACATTAGTGCCTATTCAAGCATTATATTAATGCCTATTTGTCTAAATTCTTCTCCCTGGCTGATGTCATTCAATTCCCCAGAGCTTCAACTACCAATTCTGTGCCAATGAATTCCAAATGTTTTTAGTTTTAACATCTTTTCAGAGTCAGAAACCAATTTCTAACCATCTACTAGATAACCTCACCAGGAGGTCTCTGGCATCTCTTCTGACACAGCCAAAAGTGAACACAAACAACACCCCCACAAACTTCCTTTTCCTGCATCCCAGCTTTGGTTACTGATGTCACAATCTAGCAGGTCAATGAAGCCACACATGTGGAGGCCTTCTGAATACCTCCCTATCTGGTGTGTCAAACAGTGAAGGTCACCAAGGCCTGTCAACTTTACCTCCGAAAAAAGCAAATCTGTTCCCTCTTCCTAAAAACTGGGCCAGAAATTTAGTTTGAGAGTTCATTTTCAGGCTTGGATTATTGCACTTGCCCTCTAGTCCCTCCCCCTATCAAGCATTTTTCTGTATTGCCATAATTATTTCTCTAAAAATAGCTTAGAAACTTTTGATGACTTCTTACTGCCTGAAGATGAAATCCAAATTCCTTCTTAGCATGGCATAAAAAGAACACCCGAGTTTTGTCTAGAGTCTGTTTCAGCCCTAATTTCTCACCATCATCCCTCACATACACTCCTCTACTCTTCATTAACCCCCAAAGAGGTGGCACACATTCATTCTTTTACTCCTTTGTGTCTTTGTATATCTTTTCTTTCTACCTAGAATGCCCTTTCCCCCTCTCTCTGCCTCACAAACTGCCACTCATTCTTTTAAGACCAGCTAAAACTTTTTTTTCTGTGAAACTTCCTGAATTTCTCCAGCAACGATAGTATCCTGTGCCCAGTGCTAGCCTACTCAAGGCTTTGTGATAAATGGGTGCTCAGCTATTGTTACTTTATCAAATCATCCAAAAACACAGCTTATTAATTGAAGACTCATGGGAAAATTGCCCACACCTGACTGAAATGAAGACTTAGCTAGTAAATACCTTCCAGTCTTTGGGATCAAGTGTTTTCAGCATGCGAAATTCTTCTAACTGCAATTCTTCATCTTCTGACTCCTCTGATAACTCTTTCTTATCCTCCAGTTCCTGAAAAGAGGCAGAAGCACTTCTGTTTCTCCTCTTAAGAAAAGCTTCAAACCATCTTCCCACAGGTTCAACTTGACAGAGTGTAGAAGCTGTGATTAAAAGCGTTAAGAGAGGCTTCAATGTAGTGCATGGAATAAATCTGCTTCAAGGCAGCAAATTTTCTTAGAAAATAAAAGCAAAACAGTAATGCCATCAGAATATAATTTTTAAAGCATCAACTAAGAAAATAATTGCAATAATCCAGTTAACAGAAGGATTTGCACTAATCACTTCCTAGAATTTACAGTGTTCAATCATCCTTTTGCATTTATCTGACACAATAAACATTAAGCAAATGACAACCACAAATCAACACTTTTCTGGGGATAAGAGAGAAAGAGGGAATGAACAGGGAGAAATATTGCAAACTGCTTTGCTTTTAGACTATTAACTGCAATAAAGCAAGGCACAATGATTAACTGCCACTAAGATAAAGCCTCATGAAAAACACAAAACCTTCTAAATACAATACAAAACACATTAACCAATGTAGTTGCTGTGCTATAACGTTACAAGCTCAGGATCTGAAACCAGAAACTCTCTGGGTTTTGGTTCACCTCTGAAATTAGTGGCTGTGTTCTCAAATGAGTCTTCAACAGTAAAATGGGAATAATATCTTTCACATGGTTCATAGGATGCTGGAATGAGAACCCATGAAATCACTTGGAAAATCACGAACTGTTATATAAATAAATGTAAGGCATCATCATTATTCCTGAAAAGTGGTGGTAAATTACTGTACTTGCATATTTCAGCAACTCAGAAAAGGTAATATGGATCAGAAAAAAGTGAACATCTTAATTTTTATTTCATATTTCATAAGAGAGCAAAAAGGCTTTTTCTGTCCAGTAATAACTCAGATGAAAGTTTTCTCTCCTACCTGATGGTCACAAGTTTCTAAAAACAACTGACTTTTCATGTTTTAATTGGTTTGTGGAATTAAGATTTCCTTCACTCCATAAAGGAGAGGATTCCAACACTATGTGGAAAGACTACCTGCGTAGTGTGGGTGTGGCTTTTAAGAACACAGTCATTCAAGACTTTTCCTCTAGTGACTTCCATAAGCACAGTCGCAACACGTGTCATGAAATACTTTCAAAATTACATTAGTCAAGCGCTTAAGAGGCTACGGGAATTCACGTAAATCACTGAAACTGGAGCTCTTTAATAAGTGTGCAATACCTGTGACCGTCCTGAGCCATAAATCTAAGAATCTACAGTAACTGGAAAAATTCATTTTAAAAGTCTGTCTTCGAGACAGTCTTACCAGCAGCACAGGCCGGGGGTCTTTAACACTGAGTATGAGTTCTGACACTTAAAAAACAAAGCCGGTGCACACACGTAAAAGGGGAGAAAGTGTCCAACAGAGCGCCAGCAGCAAGGCTTTGTAAGACCCCAGGCGCGTGGGGTGCTCCCGTGAGGCAACCTCTTTGCTGTAGGCCAGGAAGAACCTTTTCGATGGGCTGAGAGTACCAAACAGCTCAGCTCAATCCATGAGTCAGCAGCCGGAGAGAAACAGTAGGGGTAGAAAAAAGATGCCCCCACCTCCTTCCCAATCTGTGGGAGGATTATGTACAGCAGCGAGCGAAAGGCACTCGTCGCTGCCCACCAAACCGGGAGCGAATCTCCAGGGTCAAGAGCAGAAAGATCTCGCCGTCAATGAAGCAAGGGATGAAGCAGGGGCGGCTGCGGCGGGACAGAGCCAGGGGTAGGTGGGCACGTACCAGAGGTCAGAACGTGGGTGATGGCGGTGCGCTGACCGTCTGCAGCGCTTGGCAGGAGCAGCATGATGGCGCCGGGGCCAGCCCCGCGGGCGCACGGGTTCGCGTACCAGGCGGAGGGCGCTTAGCGTCCCCTCCGGCTTTATCTCCCAAGCTGAGCCTCGCGCCTAGGCTCTACGAAGTCCAGGAACCGGCGCATGGAAACGGCCAACAACCACTTCCGGGATGGAGCTCTCGTGGTGCAGCAGCCAATCCCACCCCACACCCCCGCCAGCGTGTGCGGCAGTCTCGTTCCACCGCTCACTCAGATCCGGCTGGGGACCGAGGCTCTCAAAAGAACAGTTCCTAGACTTATCAATTCCCTGATAAAAAGGATTAATTTCCTCATCCAGGTGCAGTAAGTAGAATATAGCTTCCTAAAGCAGTACCTTCTATATTATTTTTAAGTTCCCACTACTTTATATGTTGGTCTGAAACCACTGATTTTTCCAGTAACTCTATTTGTATAAATCAAACATGAAATGACGTGTTATGAACTAGTATCAACAATGACTAGGATAGCATATACACCCATAGGGAATTCTCTGCATATACTTGTGATGCATTTGTGTTTACCTAAATAATAATAATAGCAGCTTACATTTGTTCTGCTATTACTCAGTTACCTACATCACCTCATTTAATCCTCATAAAGTTTGGAGAAGAAACTCCTCTCTAGTTCAATCCATTCCAAGGCCCGCAATATTTTTATACTGTTGTAATGAGATGAAATTTTATTTCAAGATATTCTCAGTTACAGGACTTTGGGGCTTCATGGTTTAATTATAGAAAAATCAATTATACTGCTACTATCTTCTATGACTGAGGTCAAAAGCAAGAATTAGCAAAGGGATACTCGGCGGGGTGTAAAGATAGCCCACCCCACCCCCTCACTAGCAGTATCTGGAACAGGCTGAGTAAATACAGACTTGATGTGCCAGTCTTTGGCAAAAAGCACCAGAATCTACCCAATTATTCTCCAGGGATTACATTTTTGCTGTTAAATATATTGGTCTATGCTGCATGACAAAATAGTCACTTCAAGTTTGACATTTCAAAAACTGAACTAATCTCCCTCAAAACCTCTTCCTCACCCCTTTCCCCGTTAATGCAATCACTGTTAAAACAGGTAGTAAAGTACAAGGTAATCTGACTACACTTTCTTAACATTGGTAATTATTTTTTCCTCTCTCTTCCCCCGTTTCATTCTCACCATCACTTTAGCGCAGGTAGTTTTTCATTTCTGAACTCTACAATTGTATACTAACTGCTCTGGTCCTTTCATCATCTTCTCTCAAGCACATTTCCTCTCTCTCTCTCTCTCTCTCTCTCTCTCTCTCTCAAAACCTGCTCTTTTTTCTGATTCCGCTCTATCTCCCGATGGCACCAATTTTCTTTGACTGCAGGCTCAAATTTCGGAACCCTTTACTTCCCCGTGGCATGTTAGCATCAAATTAATAATCAACTCCTGTATACCTTCACTCTGTTTGTTGATCTAGCTACTTAGTGCCTATCTAATACACCATGCACTTTACAAACACTGTTATTTAATGCCTCTACACTTCCGTGAGATAAAGGGTAAATCCCATTTCAGAGTTGTAAAGAAGTTACCCAAGGCAGCACAGTCAATGAATGAATGACTATATCAGGATTTAAACTCAGCCACTGAGCCAGGGTTAGTCTTGGAATTTGTAGTTGTAGGAGCTGAAAAGAACCTAGAGATGGTGAGAAGCCACGGGGAGACCGACGTTTCCTTCTATGAAGAACCTCTCCCTGATCCTCAAAACTGCAACCTGGACACTGGAGACGGAAGCCCAAAGCGTTCTCGCCAGGGTTCTCCCGCGGCTTCTGAGCGGAGTAGAGGAACCAGCGGAGCTTGGTTCCACTTCCGGCGGGGAAGGCAAAGGAGGCACCACCGGAAGCGAGGAAGGTGCTGTGTAATCATTGAGAAGTGCTTGGATCTCTTAAAATGCCGGATTATCTCGGCGCCGATCAGCGGAAAACCAAAGAGGATGAGAAGGACGACAAGCCCATCCGAGGTCAGTTGCTGGAGACCGGAGCTCGGGGCCGGGGCAGGACCAGGCTTGGCGTCAGGGGAGGCTAGATTCCCGTACCTGGCGCAGCGCTCTGGCCCTTCTGTGCCCTGGTGATTAGCACAGGGCGGCAGCCAGGTTTACTTACCTTCCTTCTGTGCCTCCCTTACCCAGCTCCTCCCAGGTTCCACATTCATTTCTCTTTGATCGAAATTTTTACTCATTCTTAGCTCCTAGGTTTTGAAAACGTCACTCACATTGCTTGGCCTCGCCTGCCTGAAAAGTTCACTTGCCTGGTGGTGTTTGGTCACCTGGTTCCTCTTTCCTGCCCACGCTCCCCTAAGTGTGGCAGCCCAGTGTTGCTGTGTAGCGAGGATGCTGAGACACAATTTTCTTTTTTAAAAAATTCGTATAAATTGATTGTATATTCACATGGTTCAAAATTCAAAAGGCAGAAATAATAAGTTTATCCCTTATATAGTTATGACTAATATCTATAGAATTTTTGTGCTTCTTTCTGTCTTATTTGATCTTTACAGCAACACTATGAAGATAAAATTAGTGTATATTTTTCAGTTGAGAAAACTGAAGTTTAGAGAGATTAAATTATTTTTCCAAAGTTATCTGTCAAATACGTGATCTTGCTAGGACTACAGCCCAGGTGATTTGTTTTTCAAATACGTTGTTCTTCATGCTATTTATTCTTGTTGTGTCACATCATTCTGAGGGCCTTTAGCAGCTATGTTGATGATCCTTGATCACTTCAATTCTCACGTTTCCTGTCGTCATCATTGCTGCACCTCAACCGCCTAAGGAGGTCATCACTATTACACTGTATTAAGTGAAACTGCTTCACTTCTAAAATGTCAGACTTTACATTTTTCCTCCCATCACAACGTTTGCTCTTTGATCTTCATTACCACTAAACCTTAACCTGACTTTTTGATCCGTCTAATTAGTCAGTATGATCTCTAATCTGCTATCTCTTGCTTCCCTACCCCTCTGCTGAGGAGATTAAGACACTCTGAAATTCTCTTCTCTGTCATCTTTGATTTTTTAATTTCAGTCCTGCTTCAGAGGAAGTGATATCAATTTCTGTCAAGCCTGACCTTCCTGTCTGGGTTTCTGACCTTATCCCTTCCTCCTCTGGGACCTTGTTTCTTCAATCTTTTTGTTTTCCTGTGGGATTGTTTTTCCCTCAATTAGATCCTATAAATATGCTTTCACTACCTAAAAGT
>PVKY010014843.1:0-10432 GCA_004027775.1 Bradypus variegatus | reverse complement strand
AGCAGTGCTGCATCTCAACTGCAGGCTGCTCAGGAGGAGGACAGGCGGACAGCAGCCCTGGAGCATGGCCCAGAAGCAGGGGGAGGACCGGAGCACACGGGGCGAGGTGGGGGCGAGCTGCCGCCCAGCCCGACGGAGGGAAGTTCTCTTTAAAAGCTGAGGTGATGCATTACCATCTGTCCCTCAAAACACCTGCCCAGCCACTGGTGGGAAACTTTCTTTCATGCCTGTTTTTCCACTTAACAGTGAGGGGCAAGTGTGCAGCGTCAGGGCCCGGGCTCGGCCCCAGGGAGTGCCGCCCACCTTGGTGAGCGCATAGGACAGCGTCCCGTCATCCTCCGTGGAGTGGTCAAGCAACTTCCGATAGAAAGCATCATTGTAAGGCCCATCGATCTGCAGGGATTTCCTAAAAGGGAAAAGCAGGAGAAACCGGGTGACAAGGTCGTCTGAAGTCGGCTTCGTAAACTGTCAACAAGTTCTACCTTCTGCAGACTCGTTTAACAACTGGCACTTAAAATCCTGAAGGACACCTAATGTACCCTCTCTTCCTGACAGTAAACTCTGTCTGATGCACCCAAGTTTTAAAAGAGAACCTGGGGGTCCCAGCAGCTCCACCCTCCACAGTTAAGCCCGGAGACCCTGGCGGGAAAGCTTGGCCTCGCAGGGCTCTGGCGGCCCATGGAGCGACACTGCCCTCTGCAGGCGACATCCAGCCTCGGGACAGTCAGGGTCACAGCACGTGCTTCCCTTTCTAGAGGTGGGTAAAGGACAACGTTGTGACGGTGGGCACTGGCTTGCTCACAGAGCTGGGCAGGTCCAGGGCCAGGGGAAGCTTCTGAAGGGACCTCGGCAGCTGCTTCTGGGGGAGGCGGCTCTGTCCCTGGGCTGGGGAGACCCCCACAGCCCCCTACTCGCCCCCTGCATTCCTCCACTGCGCACCTGGCCTCAGGGAACTCCTCCAGGTATCGCTGGACCCGCTTGTACAGCGGGTAGAGGCCTTCGATGTCCAGCATGTCCAACATCTGCACCTGGAGGGTTCTGTACAGGAGACAGCCCTTCGGGAGCCCCGAATCCTCCAGGGCGCTTTTTCCTACCAAGAACGTCAGGGGAAAATGAGAGCAGGTTCACTGTCAGAGGTTAAAGATCAGGGGAGATGGCCACGGGGTCAGTGTGGGCTCCTCACAGGTGGGCCGCAGGCAAGTGGGGGGCTGTCCCCCGCCCGTTCCACAGAGAGCACCCACCTGCGGGGTGAGGCTGGCAGCAGGGAGTGCGCTCAGGGTGAGCGCCCTGAAGCCCTGGGGGAAAGGCACAGGCTGTCCTGTCTCCAGAACAGCCTTTATTTCGTCACACCAGCCCCAGAAGTTTCTTTGACAGTTTAGATGATCCTCATTCTAAGTAAAATTAATGCAGACTTCCAAGTGATGGCACTGGCACACCCAGGTGTGCGTTCGGGACAAGCCGTGAGCCTCCCGTGTAGGGGTGAGGCTGGCCAACCACAGGCATGAGACCAGGGGCTCCCAGGTGCAGGTGGGGGCAAAGCCCCAAATTATACCCGTGCCACGGGCCCCTCAGCGTCCCGACAAAGATGGAGCCACTCGGGCTCGACACGCACTCTCAGTACCTTCTGCGCACGGGGTGCTGTGGGAGGCCGTGGGGACACCAAGTGCAAGACCATTTCCTACCCCTGGAGCCGACCCTCTCCCAGAAGTGGCCAACTACAAGGAGCACGGCAAGCAGTGTTCTCGCAGAGTCACCAGCCACCTTGGCACCGACGCGCACACAGGCAGCGCCCGCCACCAGTGGGATGTACCCATGGCCCCACCCCGAGGGCAGGGGAACCATTCCCACGGGCAATAAAGGCTGAAAAAAGTATGTTTACTGTGACAGCAAAATGCTAAAAGTTGGTGGATCTGAGCATCTGGGTGGGTTGGTTATTTTTGCAACTGTCCTGTAAGTCTGAAATTATTTTTAACAAAAAGGTGCAGTTACCGGCCCAGATACAGATTCATGTTAATTAAGTGAGAAATAACTGGTTGTAAAATAATAGGTAAAGAAGATCCTACTGTTTGAAACCTTGCACGCTCCATGATGGTGGCCGTGCTCATCATCGAGGGCTTGGGCAGCAGCACTGTCCATGCAGCTGAGGGACCACGTGCCCCCTCCCAAGACCACCCTGGCAACCCTCTAGAGACACTGCGCTTATTTAAACACAGTTATGCACCTAGAATATGGGTACAATTTTATTGAATTTTTCTGAATTGGTCATCTATCACTTTTGTAAGAAGATGGAAAAAAAGCATTCCTGATTTAAAAAAAAAATTTTTTTTTAAGGCACAGGGCACAGATGAATAGGGGCGGCCAGGCCTGGAGCTGGGAGAGACCAAACTGTGACGGTGGACCCCACACGAGGCCCCTGGGGGCCACAGGCCACTCCACAAAGGCTGAATAATCAGAGTCTCCCCCAAAACTCACAAGGAGATGGCTATGCGTCGCTGGTGCCACCGGTCTGATAAAGCTGTGGCACTCAAAGGCAGATGCCAAAGGGAGCAAACGAGCAGCCAACAGATAATAAAAGGAAAAATGCCAACCATGCAACAGCTGCCAGGGCAGGAGACGCCCAGCCCTGCAGTGTTCGGCCCTAAGTGCTCAGACCCGTTTAGAGGCCACACATCTCGGGGGGATTATGCCACAGGGCTGTAGACCCCCACCCCAAGGACTAAGGGTGTGCCTCTTGACCCCTCAGGGCCTCCGTCTCCCTCTAGAAAACCAGGGCTGATGCCAACCCACCCAGGACAGCGAGGAGGGCCGAATGGGGGAGCGGGGTCTGCACTCTGCAAAGGGGTGTGCAAGTGTGTGGGTGATACCTGGGAGACCCCACGGCCCAATCTATAAAACCAGGTGAAAGCCCGGGAGGGGAGGCGCCCATGGTGCCCGCGAGGACAGCGGTCAGCGCCGCTCAGGAAAGGGGTCACCGGGGCCTACCTGGGCGGCGCGGCTCCCTGGTGAAGGGGCTGGCCTGGCAGACGCGCGGCCCCCGCGGGGTGGGCCCCTTGCGCAGGGCGCCCGGCCGGGCCCCGTCGGCGCTCAGCAGCACCCGCGCCAGGACGCGCACCAGCTCGCGGAGCACAGCGCGCGCCCGCTGCGGCCCGGCGGCCAGGCCCGGGGCCGGAAAAAAGAAGGGCCGCAGGTGACGCGCCAGCTCCGCCCAGTCGGCCGCCGCGTCCCGGGCGTCCCGGCAGCCGTAGATGAGCTCGCCGTTCTGTGGAGAGAGAAGAGACGGTGAGCAAGGGGGACAGGGCACTGGGCGGGAGGCAGACAGGCTTCACCTGCAGGGCCCCGGGCAGCCTCTGCCCCTCCCTCCCTCAGGCCCATGACCCCCGAGCCGTGTGCCAGCACCCAGGTGGGGCCATGGCCACAGCCCCTCTCCCAACGCCTGGGAAAGGCCACAGGTGCCACTTCTGGGTGGACACCCGCCTTCCTACCTGGAGCCCAGACCTCTGAACACGGCGCCTTCTTGCGCTGCGGACAGAGCGGTGGGCTCAAGGAGCACGACTTTCACCAGGTTCGTGTGGCATCTGGGGGAGCCCCAGAGGGAACCCCAGCCCCTGCACTGGCCTCCACAGAGCCCCCAGTGGGGCCCCCGAGCACCCAGTGTGTCAGCCTGGTGTGCCAGGTGTGGGCAGGGTGTTGCCACAAAGAGCGAAGCAATGCCACAGCAGCCACACAGAGCAGCCCCCGGAGAGTCCTACGGGAGAAGGAGCCAGACGTCGTGCAGCTTATGGGCACCCCGTCTGGGAGGGGGCCCTGAGCCACCCCAGCGTGGGGGAGTGACTGCTGTCTCAGCCACTCAGCCTGGGCCGTGGCTGCCAGGTGGCACGTGTGGGCTGGTCCCGACCAGCAGGTGTGGCCCCGCGGAGCTCCCCGTCTAGGGGCTGTAGAGCACTCGGAGACTCTGAGGACAGCGGGGACACAGCAGGGACACCCCCAGCCCAGCCCGCCAGGCAGACAAGGGAAAGCAGCAGCTCCCAGCTGGAAGCCAGGCCAAGACCTGAGCAGGAGGGGGCAGGCATGCGGGAGCCCCGGCCCTCCCCAGGGCCTCCCCCAGGCCCAGCCCTCCCCACCGTGGCTGGGCACCCCCTGCCTAGCACCCTCAGGCACAGAGCTCAGGTGGAGGAGCCACGGGCAGTGGATGCCTCTTCTCCCCAGTGCCAGGCTGCGGGGGGAGGATGGCATGAGTGTGAGGCCCTCACATGGCCATGACACAGCTGCACCTGTGCGTCTCCACCGCTCGGCAGGGTCGGCTGCCCCCACGGCTCAGTGGGAGCTCTGTGGGCTACAGGGACCCCCCACTGCCACCCCCATCAGCCTTAGGGTGGAGAGAAAGCACAGCCAGCTCAGGCTGGAGAACAGGGACCTGCCAACCCCAAGAAAGGTTTATGGGCACCCGACCGAGCAGTGGCACCAACCCATCAGCCGCAGCCCAGGGAACCTTCCAGCCCCTGGAGTGCTTGGTGCCACCCATGGGAGCAGATTGGGGAGCTCCGAGGCCCTGAGTTCTAGTCCCATCCCTTCCGACAACCGGACAGGTTGTGCTGGGAGTGAGTGCTTGAGATAAGGGAGAGTCTGGGGGTGGTTTTCCCTTTTGAAAACCACTCCTTGCCCCTTCTCCCCTCACTCCATCTGTCCTGAAAACCGTTCCCTAATCCTCGGGGTTTTTACACAGTGAGTTTCAGCAAGAGCAGCCGAGAGCCGGGCCCTCGGCAGGGCAGGTTCCCGGGGGGCTCCAGGGGGGCCCAGCAGGGGGGTCGGGAAGGGTGAGAGGGACCCAGTGCCAGTGGGACCGCAGGATCTTCAGGACTTAAACATCTACACATCCCTTAAAGTCCTTATGAGAATTAAAAACAAAACGAATTCTCAAATACGTCTTCCTCATGTCGATTGGGAAGATGGAGGCAGGCGGGGACAAGGCAGCTGCCTCAGCCCCAGGCCCCTGCTGCCCCTCCCGGGAGAGGTCTCGGATCCAGAGCCCATGAGTCTCGGCCTCCACAGCCACTGCCCTCCCGCACGGCCGCACAGGGCCCCAGCAGCGGCAGGAACAGGGCCCCAAGCAGGAGGGAAAGGGCCAGGGCTTCCCTCGAACCCGTTGCCAGGATCAGGGAGGCAGCAGTGGTTCGGCCAGGACAGAACCAGGGACCACGCCACAAACAGCCACTGCTGCCGAATGGGTGCCAAGTCCCTGACGGGGCCCGGGCAGGGTCAGCAGGCAGCAGGAGAGCAGGTGACAAGGCCCAGCGGCCACAGCCACCAGCCAGGCCTCCCCATGGCCAAGCACTGGGGACCCAGGTCTGGAAGCCCCTTCTCCAGTCTCTGTCCCAGCAGCCTCCTGCCTGCCCCCGCCTGCCACCTCCCCATCCACCCCTCTCCCCCGGGACCACCACCCCAGCAGCAGCCAGGCGACCGCAGGCCTTCTGCTCTTTGGGGTCGGGACACCAGCCCCAGTGAGGAGAGAAAACTGGATGGTGCCTCCACCAAAGCCTCCACCCTGCCAGGGGCCCCAGGTCACCCCTGCATTGTCAGCACTCTCCCAAGCATGCGGACCTGGCTCCAGGGGGCTCGTGGACAAGGAGGCCCCCGGGGACCCAGCCCCTCGGCCTGGGCACCCACCCTCCCTTGCCTCTGGCCAAGGGGTGACCACCCCCGTGGACCTGCCTTGGCAGCCCCAGCACCCCGGCTCGGCCCAGTCCTCAACACAAGGGCCCGGAGGGCACAGCCCAACTATGGACGGACAGCTGAGCCATGGGAACACCGTCCCCTTGGCAGGACCCAGTCCCCAGGTCCCTGAGCGAAGGGCACCGAGGCCTCGCCCCATGGAGGCCTCAAGCCACGGAGCCCCGACCTAAGCTGTGCCCACTCAGGAGCCTGTGAGAGTGGGAAAGCGTTCCCAAAGCAGGGCGGCTTGGGCTCCGGAAGCACCATGCAGTGTGTCGGTGTCGGGTGGAGGGGCTGGGGGCAGAGGCAGGGACCCCATCGGGCCCTCGTGCAGGCACAGCTCAGAGGCACGGCGGCCCCAACCCAAGACCTGCTGGAATAGAGGCGGCTCTTACCTTGAATATCTTTAAATTGTTCTGGGCATCCTGTAACAGACTTTTCAAGGCAAAGTGCATTCTCTGTTTATTTCTAAAAGGGGAAAGGATTATTGATAAGGTTTTAAAGCAGTTTGGATTAACCCGCCCCCTGAACACTTAGGGGAGTGGGGTTTAGGGAGCTGCACCCCAGAACCCGGGGACCTGCCCGGGGCTTCCCTGGCCTTCACTGGGCACTGGGTGTGCGTTTCCACCCAGGCCAGCCAAGCCCTCACCCTTCCAAGCAGCGGCCTGTAGGGTGCCCAGCACGGCCCCCACCGTGGACAGCAGGCAGACCCTGCCACTGGGACATCCCTGTGCCTCAGCCTCTGCTGGGTGAGGGGCTGAGTGTTGGTCAGGGTGACAGCCCCCGCCCAGGCATCAGCACAGTGGCTCTGGGCTCATAGGAGCGGGTGTGAGCCCAAGGACCCCGGCGACAGCCCCTCCCCATCCGCAGAGAACATCCCACCCCTGGGCCTGAGAGGGGAGTGGAGACCCTGGCTGAGGCAGGAGGCCCCATGCATGGTTCACAGGCCCCTCTGCCCACCCCTGTTCTGGGGTGATCTGCTCCAGTCATCTGGCTGGGGGGCGAGGATGGGTTGAAGACTCAGAGCCACCAGGGAAGAGCAGGTACCCCCAGGAGCCAGCAGCTCTGGCCCGGCCGTGGGGACCCCTCCCCATCTCCGTGGGCCTGACCCCCTCTCTCAGGTGTCTCTCCTCCAATCCTGTCAGCACCCACCCTCGGCCGAGACCCCAAGACACAGGCCAAGTCCACACACCTGGGTCCTTCAGCTCCTCTGCCTCACAGGGCACCTCACACCAGACCTACAGGGCAAGCCCATGTGGCCTGTCGCCTCCCCATCAGCCAGTCCCCCACGTGTCCATCCCAGGGGCATCAGCAAACCGGGGGCCTCACCAACCCCCTGCTTCCAGGAGCAGGCAACGTGTCGTCGTCCCGTCTGGACCTCGCTCCCACCTACCCCAGCTCTCTGCTGTACAGCCTCCTCCTCCAGACAGTGTCACCCTGCAGCCATGGGGCCTGCCCCGGCACCCAGTGCACACACATGGACACACACAGACACGCACACACACACGCACACACCACAGACACACATGCACACGCACACACACACCACAAACACACACGGACACACACCACAGACACACACGGACACACACACGTGCACACACACACCACAGACACACACAGACACACACACGTGCACACACACACCACAAACGCACACGGACACACACACACACACACCACAGACACACACGGACACACACACATACGCTGCCCACTCCAGCCCCTCGTTCCCACCAGCCACCCTGGGGAACCTCCGAGCCCAGCGTGGCCCCTGACCTGGCCTCCAGGCCTGCTCGGGGTGGGGAGAGTGAAGCACAGCACCGAGCAGTTACCCCACCACTGCGAATGCGCCCCCACTTTTCCTGAAAAGGATTCCTCCTCCACCCAGCCCAGGAAAGCAGGAAAGGTGTGGTCACCGAGTGCCTCACAGGTTACAGACGCTCAGCTGAGAGCCTCAAGCATCGGCCACTCAGAAAGAAAAATCACTGCCTTGGGAGGCCTCACTGGCTCCGCCTGTCGAAGCACTGGTCGCCTCGCCCACGGGGCAAACCGGCGGCGGCTTCCGTTCTGCACTGAGAACACATCCTCAGTGTTCCACGCTGTCACCTTAACTTCAGGGAGGACTCTGTGTCTGGTCTTTGCTCTGGAAGGTGTGCACGGAAGCCCTGACTGGATTCCAACTAAAATCACCAGTGGGGCACACTGGGAGGGAGGAAGAGGCGAGACTCCATCAGGGCAGCTCTGCTCTGAAAAGGCGGCTGGGAAAAGAGGTTCCGGAGCTGGAAAACGGGACCAGCAGAAGCTTGCCAAGCACCTGCCCTGCCTGCCGGGGAGCCACCCTGTCCCCCAGCACTCGCTTCCTCAGGGAGGGGCCCCAGGAGTTGGGCAGCCAAGGCCCCTGCAAGTCCCCAAGGAGCGAGACCCCGCAGCCCGGGCACCTGCACCGCGCTGGCTTGACTGGGGGTCTGGCCTGTGTGGGAGGTGGATCAGGGCCCGAGTATGGGGCCCAAGCACAGGGGTGAGTGGGCCCTGCTCCGCAAAGTGCAGGGTTGGAGGGGAGCCCCCGGGAGCGCCGCGTGGGGGCCGCGAGGGGTGCTTCTTACCCTGAGTAGAGGTCAAGGGGACAGTATTTACTTATCTGCTTCCACTTCCCAGTTGCCACCTGTTAGGAAAACAGCAAAGGGGAGCACAGTGAGACAAGCCTGGCAGCTCATGCGGTGTGGACACAGACAGCAGGGGATGCCAGCCCTCGGGGCAGGTGCAGCCAGACCCGGCACCTGGGGCCCCACAGCATGGGCCAGGCGGCACCCGGACCCCCTCACGTGAGCAGGCAAAGAGAGAAGCAGGCACCTTTTAAAATTACGTGGCTAGACTATGGTCAAGCAGGATCGTAATTTCTGGGGAGGGGGTGGCCAACAAGTAACTCCATGTCACTGGTGGGAAGACAAGTTGGCAGAACCCTTTCAGAGGCAATTTGCTGGCATTGATCAAAATTTACAGTGCCTGTGTCTTCTGACGTGGCAAATCCACTAGGAATCCAGGAAAACTAGCAGAGGGCAAAAAGGATGAGATCCCAGGATGTCTACCACAGCCTTATTTATAACAGCAAAAACCTGGAGCCCACACAGACGGCTCCAGATCAGGAGAGGCTTAAATAAGCTGCAGCCCATCACCTGGAGGGTTAGCAGGCAGCAGGGAAAGGGGCTGAACAAATGAAGAGAGGAAGAAAACAGTGGGCAGCAGCCACAGAAAAAGGTGGAGCTAAAAACCACCAAGATGCATTAAATGAAAAAACCAACCAGCAGAAAAACAAATACAGTAAGATGTCACTTTTGCTAAAGCAAAAACAAGGATACGTTCATATGTATGTGCACATGTGCCATTATGCAAAGAAAAAGCCTTGAAAAACATGCAACAAACAATCCTCAAGGATTATTAACTCGAAAAAATCAATGAGCAGGAAAATGACACACGGTATGAACCCATTTTTGCTTTTAAAATGTGTTTGTGTGTGTGTGTACGTGTGTGTCTGAGAGCATGTTCATATTAGACTACATAGAGAAAAGTCTGGAAAGACACACAACAAACTTAGCAGTAGTTCTCAGGAAGGGGCAATTTGGCTGATGAGGGGTGTTCAAGTTTTACATCATACATGGTATTTTATTAATCTGATACAAAAAAACCAAAACACTTTAAAAAAATGTTTTAAATTAAAAAGCAGTTGACAAACTCCCCTGGTGTCCACAACGTGCTTACTTCCACAGTAAGAAACATTTCATTTGCTTCACAATAATTGTTCCGACTGATGCTTTCACTATAATCTCTCTTTCAAAGAGCTGGGGGGCAGCAGACAAGAAAGTAAACTTCGGTTGAGCAGAACATACTTTCTTTAAACTTGGAGGCAGGGAATGTGGGGTGCGCAGCCCATTTTCTGGGTGCTCCTTTTGCTGAGTCCTGTATGGACAAGTCTCTAGATTTTCAGCAACCGTGCGACTGTGTTTCTCTTGCACATCTGAAAACTTCAGTGGCTCCCACAGCTTTCAGACCAATCAAGAGCCTCTCGGCTGCCCTCAAGGCCCACAAGACTTAGCTCCCCACCTCCCCAGCTCCCCTGAAGGCCAGAAACGGAGCATCTGGCTGCGGCCCCCTCACAGCCATGGTTGTGCAGAGCCCTGGCCTGAAGCTCCTCCCCCGGCCCCTGCCTCATTCTCGGTCGCTGCTGGATAGGCCGCCGCCCGGGAGACGCTGGGCTTGGCGCACAGACCCCAGACCCCTGCAGAGCTCTGGAGTCTCCCAGCAGTGCTCTGCTGCCATTGGATGGTCCAAAGGGAAGGACAGGACCACGTCTGTCCTGCTCACCATCACCCTGACTGCCCGGCTCAGGTGAAGCCAGGTGCGGGACGGCCCCCACAAGATAGAGATCACCCCAGCTTACAGGCAATACACTGACAAGCAGATGCTGCCGCGGAAGAGACAAGCCAGCGGCAGAAGTGTGTGGGAAGTATCGGCTCGTGTCCAGTCAAACAACACGCATATTTTTATTTGCACAGGAATTAATCTGGCAGGATGTACAAACTGCCAATATGAGCTTCCTCTGGGAAGGCACGTGACCCAATTCATACAACTCTATGTTTTACCAATTATGTGAACAAGTACTGCTTTATAATTTAAAAAAAAAATTCTTAGTAATTTATTAAATACGTTGAAAGTGCATGGTGAC